>JABXWE010011283.1:0-23017 GCA_014611495.1 Limonius californicus | reverse complement strand
AAATTCCTGCCTTACATTTTCATAAGTTTCTGGAGTGATATTTCTGCAAACTTCTGTCCAGTTCTTCAATTGTTTCTGGACGGGTTCTGTACACTTTTGATTTCAGATATCCCCATAGAAAAAAATCTAAGGGGGTTAAATCTGGGGACTGAGCCGGCCATTCCACAGGCCCCCGCCTACCAATCCATTTTCCAGGAAAATGTCCGTTGAGGAAGTCAGAAACAGGCATTTTTAGACGAAATAATGAACTAAATTTACAATAACGTAGATATTTTTAAGTGAAAATGCGAACCGAATTTACACTTGACAGTTGTAGTTAAGATTAGCTTATAAATGACAACAAACAGCAAAAAAAACAAATGAAAAAGTGGACTACCTACTTGATAAAAAAATCCAGAAACAATTGAAGAACTGGAGCAACGCATTACAGAAGTTTGCAGAAATATCACTTCAGAAACTTATGAAAATGTAAGGCAGGAATTTCATAACCGACTTTTTATGTGCCAAGAAGTGAATGGTGAACATTTTGAACACTTAAGTTAATTTCTTTTTGCTGTAATTCTTAGTTTTTTAAAATAGACTTCTTTATCTTCAAACATTTGTAATTTTGTGCTGGCTGAATATTTTTCTTTGAAACTCTAGGATCAGACGCAGAATTAAAAGACCTTTCAAATGAGGTGTCACTCGACCCCCCTTTCTATTTAAAATAAAAATTCAAAATGGCGCCCAGCCGCCATTTTAAATGATAGAAAATTTAATCATGGGCTAAAAAATAATATTTAATTTCCCATTAAAGCACACCAAATATTGTGGTAAAATATCAAGTCGTTCAAAAATTAGTTGGGGGGGGGTTACTTTATAGACACAGTGTATATATATATATATATATGCTGTGATTGACTTCCGGGAATTCTTCCGCATAGCAACTCCTTGGTCCTGGGACGGACCGGGGTGGTTGTCTTGACGACGTTTCGGCAAAATCACATTTGCCATCATCAGATCTTGTCGGATAACTTTCTGCGTTTTACACGTCCCCAAAGGGCTCAACCAATCATGATAAAGCATTAAAATTGACCAAATTAATTAGGAATATCCATAAAATATAACAATATTCTCATATACAACATCGTCATAACATCATCACTAATATCACAACAAAAAGAATTACTATTGTATTCCTTACAAAATTACCTACATTTCGATATCTCACTCGGCATATTTTTGATAAAGCATTTAGAAATTGACAAATAATTTTATATTAAATTATAAATAGATTATAAAAAGCAACTCCAATGTCAATCAAATTTCACACAAAGCTCCCTCACATACATTAGCATATTACTACAAACTTTCTTTCCCAAAAGGCAAGTATTAAATTCACAAATGTACACACTTAGTATGAAGCTGCCAGATGATTACATATTTACTCATATTTGTTAAATTACAGCTCACGAATGCACAAACAAAGTTGAAAAATATCCTATGCCTTTCTTAAGATGAATACAGGGTGACCGTTTTTCGAGTTTAACCATGGGGATCTCGGTTATTTGAAGAGATACGAAGAAGGCTAAATTAGGGCAAAGTTGCGCAATTAGAAGTCTGTTAAAATGACGTTTTCAAATTTCGAAAATTCCGACTGGTTTCGAAAATATTCGCAAAAAATCGAAATTTTGAAAAAACGTTTTTATTTTTTCTAGGCTTAATTTAAAGAGATAATTAGAAATAATTGACACTTCTTCATAGCCATTTTTTGCTCTCTTCAACGTGGTATTTTCAAATTTAAAATCCGACGTTTCGTTTTCATGCAATCATCGTCAACTTCATTTTTTTAAATACGGTCCTGGATTTTTTATATCGGATTCTGAATCTCCTTGCAATTCTGCATTCGGTGGTATGTGACACATAATAATTCTATTAACTTTTAGGTTAGATTTTGCTGATTTTGTGATGTGATTGTTCGAATTTGTTGATTCGGCCCTGTTTTCAATTTCACATAAGCTGAGAACTTAATAATTAAAACCTTTCAAATAACTAATAAACATTCTACCACACAACATAATTTTAACGTAAAGTATAATTGAATTATCAAGTAAATTACAAACTACAAAATTATAAAAGATGTTCAAATACTTCACCATCTACTTCTAAACAAAGGCGTGCTCGTTTTCGTAAATTGTAAACCGCTCGTAAGACGTGTCTTCTTCTTATTTTAGTCCGTATGGTATTTATTATTTTCCTACGTAGTTCATTAATATCAAGGGGTATGGTTTTGTAAACATAATTTTTTACGTCACCCCAGAAAAAATAACCGAGTGGTGAAAGGTCGGGAGACCTTGCTGGCCATCTTACGTCACCATTGTTGGCAATCACTTTACCCGGGAACATTTCCGAAAGGCAATCTGAAATTCTCCTGGCATTATGCGGCGGAGTACCATCCTGTTGATACCAAAGGCGATTCAGCCGATTGAGACAAATATTATCCTCGATGAAATCGGCCAAGAAAGTACGTAAAAATTGTAAATACAAATCTGAAGTTAAGTTTTCTTCATAAATAAAGGGTCCAATAATTTGGTTGCCTAGTAAACCAACCCATACGTTCAATCCAAATCGGATTTGTGGATGCCGTGCTTCATGTCCGCGTGGGTTTTCCACGGACCAAATATGCTCGTTGCGGTGGTTAAACAAACCGGAATTTGTAAATTTGCACTCATCGGAAAATATTACATCTTTGAGAAAATTGGGATTCAACTGAATCTGATTGGTAATAAATCTGCAAAATTCCACACGTCGAAGACTATCTCCTGGGTAGAGAGTATGAGTAATTCGAATTTTGTACGGATGATATTTGTGTTTTTTAAGTACCCGCCATACAACTTGCTGGGAAATATTGAGTTGTAAAGCAATTTCCCGCGTGGAAGAAGTTGGAGCCGCTTGAATCTAAATATTAAAATGTTATAAATTGTATTAAACCTACATCTTTGTTAATATTCTTCAAACTTTTCTTACCGCTCCTAAAATACGCAGTTCATTATCATTTATCCTTAATCCATATCTTCCTCTGGGATTTTTGAAGGAACCGTGTTCACCCAAATTTCTGTGCAACAGCAAAAAATAAGGCAATGATGGTTGAGCTCTTTCTAGATAGCGCTGTAAGTAAATCTCGGCACTCCGTTTAACATTCCGGTTTGAGGCGTAATAGATTTGAATCATATCTCGCTTCTCTTCATTTGAAAATTGCATTATTATTAATAATATCTACTCAAACTAATCGAAGAAAATCCAATTTAATGTGTGTTAGAACTGACACAAATTACAGTGACAGTTGCCATTAGTAATGAAGTTTGCGATTGTTTCCAAAGCACCCTTTAATTTGTTTTATTTTCTATTAAGACTAAAAAAGTCTCTTTTAGTCTTATCCCACGTTTCGTATTTGTACTTTCGTTAGTTAAAAATAGAATTCAATACATTTTTACATATCACCGAATGCAGAATTGCAAGGAGATTCAGAATCCGATATAAAAAATCCAGGACCGTATTTAAAAAAATGAAATTGGCGATGGTTGCATGAAAACGAAACGTCGGATTTTAAATTTGAAAATACCACGTTGAAGAGAGCAAAAAATGGCTATGAAGAAGTGTAAATTATTTCTAATTATCTCTTTAAATTAAGCCTAGAAAGAATAAAAACGTTTTTTCAAAATTTCGATTTTTTGCGAATATTTTTGAAACCAGTCGGAATTTTCGAAATTTGAAAACGTCATTTTAACAGACTTCTAATTGCGCAACTTTGCCCTAATTTAGCCTTCTTCGTATCTCTTCAAATAACCGAGATCCCCATGGTTAAACTCGAAAAACGGCCACCCTGTATATATGACTGTATTCATCATCGGTTAGCCTAGCTTTTAGAAACGTTATGTTATGTTTACATTTTTGTACTAAGTTTCATGTCCGTGTTAGGTGTATGTTTGGTTGCACACGATTGGGATTTCGGTGCGCGTTTTGTGACCTTGTTGGCTTGAATTTCTTTGGTTCCTGAAATTTAGGGAATTTTAAATAATTTTGTACGTGTAGGTGTAAATTTGGGATTTCTGAGGCGGGGGAGTTTCCTGTTAAAAAGATTCTGGAGGACTCCTTCTTGATTGTCACGGTGTGCAGTTGCTTTGCTGGTAATGTTCCGTTGATTAATGAAAGATTTATATATCAGCGAATATTTCGGATTCAGTTAATCATCCGGTTCTGAAAGAGAATTTCTGCATAATTTGGTTTAATATTTTGGTGGTTGAATAAATTCTCGGGGGTTTTATTGCCCGATTAAATACATTACCAGTACCCGTCTATTACGGTCGCCGCATGGTTTCGTGATAGTGAAGCACGCTCTTGGGGCCGTATTTCTGAAGCTGCTTGTGGACCTCTTTCCTGTAGCCGATCTTCGTTATCTGGGATCCTCGACGAGAGAAGAGTTTGTCTGTTTCGACCTTCTTGAATTACCTGGCCGTTCCTGAAGAAGAAGTCATCTTCGTAAACCTGGGGAACGATAGCCTTCGGTATCGCTGTAATCAAGCCATTTGGACACTCTCAGAAGCTCAGGTTAGAATTTATAACTTTGTTCTCTTCGATCGTGGAACTGGTTAATTGAAGGACGTAGGGTCGTCCACAATTTTTACTCGTGTATAACCTAGAAGAAGATCTGTCTGTGATTTGTTCGTCCGAGTATTGTGAATTAGAAATTGTGTATTTTAATCTTATATTTCGGTTATCACTGTATTTAGCAACAAATTATTTAGTTCACTTACCGTTATTTATCAATCTGTGTAGCAGAAGTAATCACTTACGTCTGTGTTTTTGCATTGTTTACATTTTGCGGTCAGATGTGTTAATTACATTTCAATTTGTGCGTATTTTGCCGTAGTGGATATTGTCCCGGCTGTTAAAAATTGGATAATTGGGATAAATTTTTGATTCAGTATAACTTTAATATTTATTTTATGAGAGAGGGGATGCGGATTTTGTTTTTATTTTGGGTCGCTACTCGAATTCCCGTTATTGCGTATCGGGTATTTAAATGCTGCATTGTACAAGGCCTTGCATAATTTTCCCCAGCGTGCGGAATCTTCGGATTGCGGTAATTTGAAAGTTTGGTATTTTATTATCTTTATATTTAGATTTGTGTTGTTATTCAGATCAGTCATTTAGGGGTTTAATCCGCTGAACTGTTCCTCCTTGCTTTCTTACGTCATATTTAAGGAACGTATTTTGGTTCTTTTGGTTTGTCTCCCAAAATCTAATTTTATTTTAAACGTTGTAAGTGTATCTAACGTTACAACTTGGGCTTCACCCAAGTGTGATTCAGTTGCGTTTGTTGGATACAATTATATACAGGGTGTACCATTGCATTGGTCATCTCTTTTCTATTTATGTTTATTGAACCTATTTACAGGGTGTATAATTTACATTGGAATTACATTATATTATATTTAATTTGTGGTTGAATTATATACAGGGTGTTTGCAAATTAGTGACCAATATAATTATTTTCAGTTTATTACTTAATGTGTTGCGTTTATTGTGTCTTGTTTCCTTGTTTATGTTTTTGTTGGAACCGTTGAAGTTCGTTCTGCGAGGTAAGAGTTTACACTTATGTGGATTCGGTAAGGTAGGTCCGATTTATCGCAGCACGACGACTGGTGAAGTAGAATCCTGGCGCCCTTTGAAGATTGTTAGTTTGAAGATCATTTTCACCCACCCCGTGTCGCAGACTGAGAAAGCCGTGGTGAAAACACCGATTCGTGCAGTGAGTTACCCGTGGGTAGAATATTTCGGTGTTTCCAAATTTGTTACCAGAAAGTGTGTTGGTCTTGTTAATTTGTCTTGTTGTTCCCGTGCGCAGGTTTTTGGTAACAGTTACTGGGGTTATTAGTTTAATGTTTATATTTTGAAGTGATTATTTAATAACATCATGTGGGATTCATGGTGAAACGTTAGATAAAACTATTCTTGTTGCCGGTGTTATCAATTTGCGGACTGGAATTTCTACGTCTTTTACTTTATTGCATTTATTGTTTGAAATAAATTCGTCGACTATCTCTTTTAAATTTAAATATAAACATATGCCTGCGTTGGACATTCTGGAGGCGAATAGAATGTTTTTACCCCCTGTTTTTGATCCGACTGCTATAATATAATCTCTAATAGAGCACTACTGTTTGCTCCTTTCTTGGGTATGTTAGAGCTAACTTTGCTACATTTGCAAAAGATGTTCTAGGTGTGTAATCAATTATCAGTAATTTTTGATGCCACTTCATTTGTCTTCTATGGCTGTCTGTAGTCAGAACAGCTCTCAGTGGTATCAATCATGTTAGGTACATAAGTAAGTAGTCTTATCTAAGTATTTCCTAGACTGATTGTTAAATTTTTATACATTGCCTGAATGTGAAAGTAATTGTACGCGGATACTACGTTGCACATGGACTCGATAACACACACGTCCGTTCTTGACCGTAGCACAAACTGAACCCTTTCTTGGATTGTATTTGGGATAATAAGAGTCCATCTACATAGTCCAAGACAATCACGAACAGCCTGAGTTAGGACAGACAACCCTAGAATTTGCGACTGAAAGGGAAGCTACCGTTCTCGATTTAATAGATGCGTGATTTATTTTAATTTAAGAAAGTTAGAAGGATATATGAACATCTCACCTGATGAACATCACATTGCGCTTACATTATTCTTACTCTTATTAATTAATATTATTATTTTATTTATTTCTTAAACTTACGCCAGCTGTGACCAGTCGTGAGCTAGCATATAAGCCTCATAAATTAAATTAGTGTAAAGTGGGGGCAAATTACGTCCCAGTAAATTCTAGATAATCAGTATTAATAAAACTCCAACAATAAAGCAACTTTAAAAATTTAAAAACGTCTAATTAAAGGACTTCCTTGGAATTTAATATTTTGTCTCACACGATATATTCACATACTTCTAACACAAAGCTATAACGACAAATATTATAGCGTTTCTTGTCTTACAAAAAAGATGTTCAAATTATAAATAGCGTTATACCTATTTATTAACAAATATCATTTTGTGACATAACATCTATCAACCTGTGTATGTACAATTTAACGTAACCACAACTTTTTTTGTTTTATACCATACTTAGGAGGCAAGACTTGTTACGCCGCTTCCAGTTTTTCTTTGCTTAAGGCCCAACCAGAATCCACCGTCAGGCATCATTCTCATGTTCTTTCCCAACCGTAAAGGAATCGGCGTCCTCTTCACCACGACAAGCTCGAATTTCGACAATAAATGAAAGCACAAGGTTTTTGCCTCCAATAGAGCCAACCTAGAAGCTGAATTAAAACAGTAACACAAACGTATCTAAAGCTGTATAAAAACTTACCAATACAGCTTCTTGGACCAATGCCAAAGGGCATGTAGGAGGAAGCTTCAATATTGTGCTTGTTTTCTTCACTAAACCTTTCAGGATCAAATTTATCCGGTTTGGGGAATAATTTAGGATCTCGATGGATTCCATACACGGGGATTATCAATAGCTGACCTTTATGAATGGTAAGGGATGTCTCATCAGGGTTTTTAGGACTTATCGTATAGTCTTTAACACATACTCTGTCCAATTGAAACCCTTGTGGCCATTTTCTCAACGATTCTGTATTAAAACAAATTTTCAAAACTACAAGAATAACGATAATATAACAAATTTACCTGAAACTACCATATCAAGATATTTCATCCCCAGAAGGGCTTCATAGGTCAGTTTTCCTTTACAGACTCGTAATACTTCATCAATTTCTATTTGAAGTTTTTCTTGAGCTTCTGGATTTGCCGCTAATTCATAACTTACAAAGGACATTGCTGACGCGATGCTTTCGAATCCGCCAAAGAAGAAAATAAGAGCTTGTGCTGTTATGTCATCATCGGATAATTCTGGTTTTATATATTTGTCTGCTTTTCCCACATATGATTCTTCAATTGTGGCAAAACCAGCATCAAGATGATCATTATGGTGATCGTAATTCAAACGGCCTCTTCGGGCTTCCATTAGAAGGTGGATCATGTCAGGCCGAACAAGTCCTTGTTGTTCTCTTTGTTGAATAGTTTCCCTCACAATACGACGAAAGAAAGTATCTACAACTTCTGGGAAAAGCTTGAGTTTCAGAAGCTGGAAATTTAGTAAAATTAGAAAAGAACTAAAATTAATAAAGTAGGCAACCATACTTTAAACAATGCCGGGCTTATACTAAATAAAAAAAATTTTATTGTCCCTAACGCCGTCAAATTAGTGGCTTCTTTTCCCATCCTGTAAAACTCATTATCCCGTTCTTCAAGTGAATCCACTTTCAGTCCAAAAGCTATGGAAGCAATAGCGTCATTGGTAAATCTCGTAAATATGTCCTTCATTTCCACTTCTATCGTATTAGATCCTTGTTTTTGAAAATACTGCGTAAATTGCTCAGCACACTCTGATAGGAATACAAACATAGCCTTCATTTTGCTGCTAGTAAAGGAAGGGCTCAAGGTAGCTCTCATATCCCGCCAGCGTTGTCCTTGCAGAGAAAATAGATTCTTTCCCATCAAAGGATCCACTTCCTCCGACACGAACGGATTATGGTCGGTAAAGTATTCGAAATCCTTTATGGTGATTTGCTTAATCAAGTCTAAGTCACGAATTATAAGAACAGGTTTGGTAAACTGATGAATCCCATTGTACCTGAAGAAAAGTTTTTTGTAAATATTGCGACTATAGCCAAAAGTGCGCGAGGTTGTATAGTTATATGCTATTATTTATGTAGTTTTTTGGTTGTAGCCAGAAATAATATGAACGTCTTATGGGTATCAGTTTATTGGAAATTCTGATAAGAGTATAGAAACAAAAAATTGACACACATGTTAAAAACGAATAAGTTTATTGTGGAAGACTTATTGTACAACTGCTAATATATATAAAATATTTTTTCCTTGTTTTACTGCGGTAAACCAGGTGAAACAAAAAGGAATTTAAACAGGTAGTATAATTATTATTTTTAAATTAGTTCTGTCAAGATCAAAAAATACGTATCCGTCTTGACATAATATTGATTATTTGAATTTTTTGTTCCCATTTCCCTTACTGTTCCCATAATGTTTAGCAATTTTTTGAAGAGAAGCGAGAAGATTAATAACGAAGTGGTTAAGGTTTATTTTCACCTACAAATGCCGTTTACCGCGCTTCATTGACTTTGAGAGCGTTAGACGGTACAATTCCAAATCTGAAGAAGACTGATATCAAGGCAGATAGTGTTTGTGAACCAAATCTATCACAGAAAATGATAGCGATAAAAATAGAAGTAACGCCTATATTAAATAACTCCAAGATTTGTAGCGAACAAAATGTTTACGACCGAGGAACACGTAAGAATGCAAACGTTACACAAACGCATGACTAACGAATATCAAGAAGAATTTCGATTTTCTACTTCGGTATTATATAAACAGTGTAAAGAAATTGGTTTAAAAAGGAAACAGTCAAGCAATCGGTTGTATATAATAAAAAAACTCGATATTCAACTTGAACACCCCATTTCGGTAGAGAATATATTAAAAATCAGGAACTAGTGACTGTGCTACACCTAGTATTGCTCATTGAAACTTGGATTTTCAACAAAGTATTCTACAGAAATAGTTGGCAGGACGGCAAGAACATGCAAAAACTGGAGACAGGTACTTTTAGGTAGCAACGACGGTTTTCTGAAAGGCATTTCAACAGCAGAACAAGTAAAGGTGATTATCATTACAACATGAACGTAGAATTGATACCAAACCATACAAAACCTTCAATATAAATTATGGATCACAACAACATTGAAGAGAAATACCTACAAAATTTTGGTCTAAAAAACAATAATTTCTTGGTTTATAAACACAAATATATTATCCCGAAGAAGCAATGAAAGACGAAGTTTCAAATATTGTAGCTGTTCGATGAACAGCATAGACATACCATCTAGATCACATATGGGTAACCCGCGGCCCGTGGCCCGGATCCGGCCTTCCACTTCTTCTGATCCAGGCCTGATCGATCTCAGCGAAGTTAGTTCGTGATGGGAGAAAACATGGCTAAAATCACAATTTAACAACATTACTTTGACGGATTTTTAAAAATTATATTTGGTGGAAGGAAAATATCCAGAATTGCAAGAAAAATCGTAATTTTTCGAGGATGAAACACAGAAAATAAAAAATTCGGATAAGGATAACGTATCAAAACCTCGAAAATTCTATGTGATTATCCTTAAGTAACACCAACGCCAATATTGATTGTCTTGTTGTTCAAATACAAAAATGCAATCTTCACACTAATTTGTTATGTCGTTATACATTGTTTGAGGCTTTCGCGGTTTCTCGAACTGTCAACACTATGATTGATTTTCGGCTTGGACCGCGTCGTCGATTAGAGGTCACACTCAGCAAAGGTAGGATTACTGGTTACTGTTTGTGAACCTAAACAAACTAACGTTTCGCAAGACATTGCAGCTTGCATCTTAAGAGTCCTCGTAGAACGGAATTCAAATCCGGGATGCGGAAAAAAGCGTTTAAATACCTCCGCATCCCGGATTTGAATTCAGTACTACGAGGACTCTGAAGATGTAAGCTGCAATGTCTTGTGAAACGTTAATGTGTTTAGGTTCACAAACAGTAACCAGTAATTCTGTCTTTGCTGACTGTGACCTCCAATCGACGACGCGGTCCAAGTCAAAATTAATCATAGTGTTTACTGTTATGTGGTTCATTATATTATAAAATTTATATATTTATTTTTGTATGAAATTATTATTCATATGTTTTATTTGATTTGTTGAGTTCCATCAAATATTATTTTCAGTTTGCTTACAGTTAAAATAAATCTCGACATAACAATCATACAAATCAAAGGCATTGAGTTTATGAAGACAAAAATTGAAAGAAAGTAGGCTAGAATAAGAAAGAAGGAAAATGGTTGTATTATTGTTTCGAGAATAAAATAATTGAATTCAAAAGATCGGCTTCACAAAAGAAATTAACGATTTCTATTCATAATTTAATATTGAATTTGATTTGGCATCAAGTTTAGAAGTCGAAGCCAGTGGTAGTCCAGAAAGGTATGTCTTGGCGGACTGGTAGTATTTCTATTTATTTGTTTTCTTGTCAGTTTTGCCAATAATAATTATAGATATTTCATACGTAACCTGAGAATTTTAAAAGTTTTATGCAACATTAAAATATGTAATATTTACCCTGAGGTTTAAAAATTTTAACATTTTTATGATGTTCAGTATTTGTTGAGTCTATAATTTGTTTAATTTATTTAAAATTAAAAATATACAATAATTCAATTCAAAAATATCATAGCATTTAAAGCAGTAATTTCTAACTTTCATAAAACTATAAAAATCAGTCGCCAAATAGCTCATAACAGTTTATGACACCAATAATCAGGGCTTTAGCATGGATTTAAGGCACCTGCAAACGTAGAGTTTCATACCAGAGCATTATAATATAAATAAATTAATAAGAAGTAGCAACTTGCTTTAATTCATTTAATATTAATTTATTTTAGTAAATAATTTGCTCCGGCCCTTGACTCGGAGACATAATGATAATTTTCCCCAGAACCAGGAAAGGTTGCCCATGCCTGATCTTGATGAATATGTCAAGCAACTTTATCATAAAATATTACGGCTTCCGCCATTATATTGCCAACACAACGCAATGAAATGAGTATGGTCAGATTGTAAAAGAAAATATGATCCAAAAATGGATGGTCGCCCCAAGATGTTATAACAAGTTGGATCAGAGTGCCTAAAGCAGGTTGCGGGAAATGAGATGCATATGTTAATAATGTACGAACAGTTAGAGATTCCGCATGGACTGCTGAATATTGAAAATATTTCATTGATATTCAACCGTTCATTATTATCGTGGAAGGCTCGGAAAGTTCGCAACGTTACACTACGCTGCCCGTGATATTGAGGCTTGAGAGGAGTTGACAATTCCATTTATTACAAAGTCCAGAAATGTTCCCCCTGTAGAACGCTTTCGGGGTAATTTAAAAAGAGATGTTTACAGTGACGGCTTCAAATTTAGATGAGCGCAAACAAAGATTTTATAAAAAATTCGGCAAACGGCAAAATCTATATTCGTTAAACAACAATTCGGCAATCCAGATGTTCAGCTACCGCTTCTGTAATTTAAAGTGAATTCCTTTACTTCTACGAGGCTTGTTCAACTGGAACCCATCTTTGATCAATTTAGCCTTGAAAACAAATGCAATAATTCAAATTACGTTTGTTAATGTTCGTAGTGTTTGTAAGCAACACATTAATAAATTTCTGGCGTTTGAAATGGATTCTGACTTTTAAAACTTCGATTTTGAAATGGCGTATGTTGTTGAAAATCCGTCCAAGTTTGTTCAGCGTGCGGTCTTACAATTTTTATGCGCTAAGGGTGTGCAACCATTGCAGATTCATACACGAATGCAAGCAGTTTATGGAAATACATGTATTGTGTACCCAACTGTGAAGGAATGGTGCCGAAAATTTAAGAATGGAAAGGAGGGGACTATGGATGAGCCGCGACCACGTGCATGGTACGGCATTACCAGAAAGTACTATGGCATGTGTGGAAGGCCTCATTAGAGGAAACCGTCGAATTTCAATTAGAGAAATTGTTGCTGCGAGTATAGGATCTGTCCATAGTATTGTTCGTAATCTGGGCTACAGCAAAGTTTGTTCGCAATGGATTCCTCTCTCTTGTCTAATGAACAAAAATGCTTGCGATTGGGCTTATCTCTGCAACACCTCACAGGCTATAGGCAAAATGGTGATGAATTTCTGCTGTCCTGGTGACGAAATTTGGTGCCATTACTATAAGCCATCCAGTGAGTTATCGTCGATGTAGTGGAAACATTCAAGTTCACTACCACCGAAGACGTTTAAAGCACAACTTCTGCAGGCAGGTGATGTTAACATTTTCTATCGACCATGAAGGACCCTTGTGATAAAGCTTAAGGAACCTGGAGTAAATATGAATGCAAATCTTTACAATGAAACTTTGAACAAGTTTCATCAAGCAATAAGACGAAAACGTCCAGGAAAACTTACGCGTGGGGTCATTTTGCTGCAGGACAATGCTAGGCCTTATGTTGCTAATGTGACAAAAGAAAATCTTCAACGACAGAAATGGGGGGTTTTAGAGCATCCACCTTATAGCCCAGATCTATCACCTTGCGATTTCCATATTTTTGGACCGCTGAAAAAGGCGATAACAGGTCGGTATTTTGAGTCTGACGCAGAAGTACAGATAGCTGTGGAAGACTTTTACAATCAGCAGCCACAAGAATTCTATGAATCACGGTATACGTCGGTTAGTAAAACAATGAGATAGGTGTCCTCACTGCGACGGGAGTTATTTGTAATTAAATTGTTGAATATATTTTTTATAAAGCAAAGATGGGTATTAATTGAACACACCTCGTATATTATAGTTTGTACAACATTCTTTCACAATAAACTTATGTGTTCTTAACATTTGTGCCAATTTTTGTCCACACACTTCTAGGTTTCGTAAATATTATTTGGAAAATCAGATATATTAACTCACTAACCTTTTTCCAGGAAAAGCGTTATAAAAATCCTGAATTAACTCAATAAACGATTTCATTCTAAAAACTGCTGGACCCATATTTCCAACAATAGGCCATGGTTTTTGATATGGAATTCCTTGATCTTTCCAATAACTAAGAGGTTTTATTACTTTCAAATAAATAATCAAACACGCTAATGCACCCAGCACTAACCACAACATATTTATTATATTCTAATTAAATAAGTGAAATACATTTAGTGTTATTCAGAAGTTAAAAATTAATCAACATTTGTATTTATTAGCAACAGACCGAAGACATAGGGAACTACGACACGTAAACAGAACAGGATGGCTCTGTACTGCCACACGAGTTATATTGTTGAGAGATAATCAAGACCCTCACTTCAAGTGGCAAATGATGATAATACTCTACAGCATTATCCAATAACATAAGTGAGCTCATTTCGTTCAATTTCACAATAGTGAATCGCTTAAAAATAAAGTCAATACCGGATGAAAGGTCATCGACTGATGAGTACAGATATAAAGCGACCATTTAAAATTATAAAATAATTCCGACACCAATGGAATATAAACAACAAATGACCTTGACCGGAATGCCTAAAGAAACGATTTCATAATGGGTTCGTCAAATGTGTAACATTATCAACCAACCGCGCTGAGCCGGCGGTATACACATAACATAGCGCAGCGGCGCTAAATATTTAAAGCAAGAATGTGTTGATCACTAATGTGCCAACTGCCTCGCCCGCAGCTGAATGTAGAGAGTGACACATTTTTTATATTTTTTGTGTGGTAATCAGTGGCGGCTCGTGAGTTAAGAAAGAGGGTGGGCACAAGAAAAAACCTATTTTTTGTACATAAAATCCATTCTCCTATTTTTCATGCTGGAAAAGACGTCTATGACTTTGTTGTCAAAATCCGGGATAGACTGGACGAACTTCTTTTCTATTGATAGGACCGCCAATGCGTTCAGTCGATCTTTTTGCACACAATTAACTTCCATCATTGAAAAAACGTCACTTTCGTCTTTGAATTCAAACGCGCGATTGCGCGAAAACAGCCCTCCAAAGTGCAAATTCAAACGTTGACTTTAAATGGGGAACAATCTGCTCGGTGCCCCATTCGCCTGGTATATCGCATATAGCGAAGTTAACCGATAGGCAACCGAATCATCCTCTAAATAGGTACAAATCAGAGCGTTCCCCGGAACATAGTTTTGAGCGCGTTAGCCGCGCCTTTGGTGCGGAAGGAAAATTTGATACCATCATTAAAATAATTAAATTAAAATAATGCACTGAATTACAGGCGAATTTCTTTCTGTGTTTATCTTGGTGGTTGGGTGGGCACGTGCCCTTGTGCCCTTTAGTACAAGCCGCCACTGGTGGTAATTATTGTCTTTAGAATCCCACAAATCAGTTTCTTGTTATAAATCAATTAGTTTTTCAATTTGTTAATGGTTCTATGCAACATTAATTTTTTACTTAAATTATAGATCACTTATTTCATGCAGTAATTCCCGCGCAATCGGTCGAAGAGCGAACCCTCTGCATAGTCGTCAAAACCAGCTGCGCAACGTTGCGTCGCGCCATACAGCATACAGCAGCGCGGCGCGTTTGGTTAAGCCAAGGCTTAAAAATAAATAGGGATGTTTAATAAAATAAAAAATCCAATGAAATGTAATATGAAACATTTTAGTTTCCTACATACTTGATTTCCATGAATAACTACAAGAGCAAATTGATGATAATATCATATACTAGCTAAATCTGTGGGCTACGCCTTACGCTTTGTTTGTTAGTGAATTCAGAAAAATAAGAAAATAACTGTGTAGAAATAAATAATATACATTTAACAAAACAATCGTGCGTTCCGTTGGGAGCAGACAGAAATTGTGTAAGTAGGGAAAACTAAATGGTAAAAGGGAAATTGGTGGCAACGCTAATTTTAAAATAATTTTATTTAATGCAATACGAAACATAACTCCAAAACGAATTTATACTTTTTCTAGAGTTGGTTTAACATACGAGGCAATACACCCCTTCCAAGGGGCAAAATTACTAACTAAACTATCTTTGACACAATAATCTACAATGAACTCCAGACGGATGCTATAATTGACTGATACATGGAAACTAGAATATATGAAAAATGTGTATCTACATTTATGGGTGTATTTTGTTGAAACTCGGTTTCTATCCATTTTCACCATCTTAAGGCGTCTTTAATTTATTTTTTTTTGCTCATATTTTTAATATTTGGGATCTTCTGTATATTTAACAAATATTGAAAACCATATTGTATGTTATTTCTATAAATCGCAATCATTATTATACTTATTTTATTAAACGAAATATTTAATTCCTTAATTAGATATATTTGTAAGTTAGTTGCATTAATGTAATAATTATCATATATTGTTAGGGTCAACATTACGGGAGGCGAATAAAAACTTAATTATAATTGTAAGTATCTAAAATTGCAGCGCTTCTGCATTTCATTTATGCCATTCCTGGGTAAAAAATCAGCGCATGCGATCAGAATTCACTGGCGGCGACAGGCAGGTGTCATGCTATAGATAATAAAACGCAGACTTACTGGCCTGTCAATAAATATTAAGCAGTTGTACTAAGCGGGGATCCTCCAGCCCCCTACTCCCGGATTTGGATTCGAATAGGATAATGAAGCTCATCTACTCGCCCACCTGATGTGGCCGTACTGAAGCTTATTTAGCGGCGAGTTGATGTGGCCGTAGCCACTCGTAATCATAGATTAATTACCACAATTATACATATTTTATGGTGCACCAATCCGGCAGAGGGTACCAAGCAATTGGATTTTGTCCAGCCAGGGAGCCTGATATTCACAAGAGTCGCGGGGGGGGGGGTATACCTATCAGCCCCAATGTTGGATGGGGAGAGTTAAAACTTAGTTGGCCAATCTCTCGCGTAGAAGTCAGCCGATACCATCCTGTTGTTAACGGAACATTCATAATACTAATAATTACTCGACTTAGGCGCCTCTACGACACACCTCCAGAATGATTGCTAGATATATAATGATTAAACATGCCACACACATTATCTACTCATATAGTTAGTTAGATTCACTACGCTATTGTGTCCAACAACTACTTAAATACATATAACAATCTTGTATAATAAACATAATAGGGCTCGACGCTTGTAAACCACATATAATAAGAAATAAGTAATAAACACATATAACACTTCATGGGACATAAACCTGAATCTCGCCAGTGCAATAAACCCATAAATGGTAACATTAATATCGCACCTTGCCTCAGCTTAGAGTATAATCGTATCCTATTAGTTAGTAGGTTCGCAAACAAAGTAGTAGTAATTACACCAAGAATAAGCAAGCTTACGCATAGCTACCAAGCATACTGCCTTTAGTAGGCTGTCGTAGGTAACTCTTCTTTATACTGTGCTACCCCTTGTTTATCTCTCACATTCCAAGAAACACTTGAGTGCCCGGCCTCTCGTTCAAAGCCGACAGAAGTTACGTATACTTCTGCAAATGTTTATTTGTTGAACGTACATGTAAGTAATATTCACAGTAAGCAAAAACCACTGCCTAAAATTATCAAATAACATTTTTAAATATATATAAGTATGTATTTTTAAAGCTGCATATAATTGGACCTTTAAAAGAGAGGTTATTAGTGTGAGCTTCATCCGTAACTACTAACTGTTTGTTTTAAAGTTCCTTTCCTTTTACAAATAGTTTTATGAAACTGTTTTTTTTTTATTAATTACATTAATAATTAAGCTTTGTTCCTTTGATTTGAATTAAGATATGTATGGGTTTGCAACATAAAGAGTCTTGAAGTGGTAACTAATAAAATTTGAACCATTTTTCCCTCAAACGTGCAATATCTAGTTTCCCACAAATGATTTAATGTATATTTTCAATCTGGTTTAATTTAATGTATCATTCACCTGAGTTGTTGAATATATTCACGTAAAACGTATATTAATATACCTACCTGATCACGAATATATTAGAATGTTTTTTTTAATCTGTGATCATAAGCTTGATAAAAGTAAATACTAAACTCACTTAACTATTCAGAACTGCTAAACGTTTCAGCCCAGGATTTAAAAAATCAAAAAAGAAAACTATTTACTTTCGTTGAAGCCACCGAGGTCTGTAATTTCTTAAAGTTCGATATGATGGAAACAAAATCTCGCTCTGTATATAGTAGATAATACCGTAAGTAGTCAAAGTTATATCCAATAAATAATTATTTTTACTATACAAAGGGAACAGTATTCCTGGAACTATAGATTGGGCCAGCTAAGTTACCCTCCATTAAAAGTGGTTGACGCAACCCAACATACATGTATGTATCACAGAAACAGAGATTTTTAAATTTCTTATAGCGTATAGTTAATCTCTGTAACGTTGATCTCTTAGTGTAGCAATTAACCTTTAGATGACCCGGTAAAATATAAATCAGCAAAGGCCACATGAGGTAATTAATTGACCCATAAGTTAATAACTTTTATTGAATACCTACGTCGAGTAAAACTTATTATTTCGCTAAGAAACATTTATGAGAACAAATAAACTACAAGCGTCATACAGCGTCGCACACAATTCATTGTTTTATTATTTAATGTTTCTTGAGAAAACCCGGAAATACATTAATTCTCTTTTTAAAAAAGGCACTTCCTCACTTAATTTTTTTTCTATCGGCCTTTGATTCTGCTCTATGTCGTCATCAATAATTCTTATTTTGACAGACCCCCTCAAAATATTAGTACCCCACATAACAATTTTATTGATAAATGTACACGTAAAGTTGAAATAATTGGCAATATATTCTGAATCAAAATAATAACTTTATAATAAATATTATCTAACGCAATAGTTCAAATTGTCCACGGTGTGTAAACTCTTTTTGGCGCACGCTCAATAATTTCCAGGAAGATAATCTCCATTTATAAATTCTTAAATCTTTAAATCGTCTTAATTGTTTAGACATGATCACACAGAAAGAAATTTAGGGGCTTTAAGTCAGGTGATCACGGTGGCCATATAACGGTTGCTGCCACCCTAACGATCTATCGCGGAGCTTATCGTCAAGAAACTTCTACAGTGGAACACCAAAATGGGAAGGAGCTCCAGCTTGTTGAAACCAAAATGCTTGAGTGGAGCATAGAAGGATCTTAGTTGTTTGGAAAAAGTTGTGCCGATTTACTGAACTTTTCAGACAAAAACTGGCCTCATCAGAAAAAATAATATTATTTAGAAACTTGGGATTGTAAGTGCATAATAACATTAATTCTTCATAACACTGTAATCGACGGTCTGAACCACCTTCATTAACTCCTGTATCAAGATTACGTTATAAAGGTGGTATTTTTCTTTTTCAAACAACTTTACTGTAGGCTGGCTGGTATTAGTTGATAAATTAATTTGTCTTGTAGAAGTATCAGAATACTTACTCTTCAACTTCAAGCAATTCTCGAGATGTTAATCTTTTATACTCCAAATATTCTCCAATCTTATAACTACGATGGTGGTTCATCATTTATTGTCATTGATATAGAAGCAAATGACTTAGCTATTTGAAACAACTTTATTTTTCAACATAATCCCCAGAAGATACACTTAGGATAACGACGATGCAGAATTTGAATGCCCTTAAAAAAAACTCTTCATCCTGCACTGCAAACCACTAATTCATAGCAGCCATCACCTCTTCATCGTCCAAAAAATGGTTCCCTGAAGATGTTCTCCTAATATGAAGAATAGTTGCGTGTCACTGGAGGCCAGATCCGGAGAATATGGGGCTTCATTCATACTACTACATACTTCATAGCCAAAGAAAATCAATCAAAATTTCCTAGAAGCAGCAATATAATAAAGAGAGATTTCTATATGGACGATAGATAGATGAGTTAAATATCATCCGAAAGGAAATAACTGACGTATTAACTCAGGGTGTATTTCATTTGACAAAATTTCCTTCGAATACATTACAAGATTTGCAAAATGGGGAATTAGTTCCTGAAACCAACATAAACTTAAATAAAAATGGGGATACTCGATCATTAGGTCTTTTATGGAATACATTGAAGATTCATTAAAATACGACGCTAAATTAAACAATATCCAGTATAAAATAACTAACTTGCCTAAATAACATAAAAATTGATCGCAAGGTTACTTTATTATTTCCAGCGAAGTCAATAGAATTGCATGGATTTTGCGAAGCTTCACAACAAGGCTATGGCGCAGCAATTTATAAAAAATGTAAAGATAATTTAGCAATTGTTCTATACAGTTACTCTGCGCAAAATTACGCGTTGCTCCGCTAAAGGCACTTAGCATACCGCGATTAGAATTATATGCAGCGTTACTGTTATCAAAATTAGTCAAATCAGTATGTGAAATATTAAATTTAAATTTGTCATAAAAGTATTTCTGGAGAGATTCCACCATAGGTTTCGCTTGGCTATCATCATACTCAGTAGCGCTGCTAACTATTGTAGCTAATCGCATAGCCGAAATACAAGAACACACATCAATCAATGATTAGAATCATGTAAGTTCCAAAGAAAATCCTGCAGACCTAATAAGCAGGGGATTACTGCCTAATGATTTAATTGTAGCGGATCTTTGGTTCCAAGGTCCGGTTTGGTTTAAAAATAAGTAATTACCTCAATCAAAATTTTACACAAGTACCGTAGAGATATTAGAAAAACGGAAAGTGATATTGTATTCTAACAAATCACTTATCCCAGAATTACCTTTGTTAGCAAGATTTTCAAATTATTCAAAATTACAGCGGGTAATGGCATTTTGTTTAAGATTTATCCAGAATTGCAGAAACAAAACGCGTTATTCAGAACATTTATCATCTTTGGAGATACGATTAGCAACAGAGAGAATAGTGAAAATCATGCAAAAATAGGAGTTTAATTTAGAAATTGAAACGTTGGGGAAGGGGGATCCTCTACCCAGTAATAATGGGTTAATTCGTTTAAACTCCTATTTAGACAACAATCATATTTTAAGAGTTGGCGAGCGTTTATGATACGCTTCTATAGCAAATGATAAAAAACATCCTATGAGTTTACCAAAGGGACATGACGTATCCAAACTGTTAATTATATATGAACATGAGCGACTATTACACGCAGGGGTTCGGGAAACCTTATCAGTATTACGACAAAAAATTTGGCTATATCCGCGCTTAGCATCATACGGTATAATTATCCTTAATAAATGCTGTAAATGTTTTCGCCCCAAGCCACGAAATACACCTCAGAAAATGGCCGACTTGCCCAAAGACAAATTAGGAATGACGCGCCCTTTTTAAAAACGGGAATTGATTATGCCGATACCATTCTAATTAAGGAAGTTCGTGGTCGTAGCAAACGAAGTATTAAAGCGTATATCGCATTAGGTATTTGTTTGTTTGTCCACTAAGGCTATACATTTAGAATTAGTAAGGGATCTTATGTGATAAAGAATTGAGCATCGATCTACGACTGAGAGTAGTTAATTGTTACAAGCTCAAGAATATAAGCAGTCGAGGTGTGAGTATTCCGGCGAATGTTGAAAATCTCATGGACAGAGCGACGTACCAACGAGGAAGTCTTGAATAGGATAAGAAGAGATAGAGAACTTTTACACATAGTGAAAATAAGAAAAGTCGAATATCTGGGACACGTACTGAGGCATGATAGATATGACCTACTACAGAAAATAATGATGGGAAAGATGGAAGGTAGAAGAAGAGTGGGAAGAAGGAAGATGTTGTGGCTCAGAAACATAAGAGAATGGACGAGGATCACGAAAGTCAGCACCCTTTTTAACATAGCAAGGAACAGAGAAAGATTTGCAGGAATGACAGCCAACCTTCACTAGTTGGAGCGGCACCTACCAGAAGAAGAAAGGGATCTTTATTGCTAGACGTGGTCATGTAACCCATTTATATTCGGACAACGCCACCAATTTTGTAGGTGCTAAGCATGAATTAGATTTTTATTAATAAAAAGTAGAAATTTTCAATATATGATCATTAATAATTAAGCGCCGATAAATATCACTTAGAAATTTATACCTCCAAGTGCTCCGAATATGGGCAGGCTATGGGAAGTAAACGTTAAGGCTGTAACAAATCGTCTTAAAAGGGTAATGGGAAATGCTCTATTAACTTACGAGGAAATGTACACACTGTTAACCAGAATTGAAGCCTCCTTAAATTCCCTTCCTCTTACCCCTCTGTCCTCTGATCCTAATAGTAGTGTTAACACCAGGACATTTCCTTATTGGCGAACCATTGACAACAATAGTGGACAAGGATATGGCTCAAACCAAACCAAATCAGTTAACTCGCTGGCAGCATGTGGACCAATTATGCCGGCATTTTAGGAAAATATGGTACCGGGAATATTTGGCAGAATTACAAGAGCGAACCAAGTGGCGGCGTGCCCTGCAGCACCAAATCCGAATCGTGGACATGGTAATACTCATAGAAGATAATGGTCCTCAGCAGCAATGGCCGCTAGGAAGAATTGTACAACTACATCCTGGACTGGACAATTTAGTTCGTGTAGTTACAGTAAAAACGTGTCGGGGTGTAGTGAAACGTGGAATGAACAGAGTATGTTTGTTATAACAAAACTAAGAACAGTAAACTGCCGAATGTAGTATAACGTGTTGTATTTTATGTGATTGGTATAATTTAAATTTTGTGCTGTTAAAGCCTACGTGCTATCAAAGGGGGCGGTATGTTAACGCAATACAGGCAACACAACTTTCACATCCTTATCAGAGCAACCCACACGGAGGCGGTACAAGAGTAGGATATGCTTACGCCATGTGATAGTTTTTAAGAAAGATTAGCATAAATTAGCAGTAAGCTAGTAAAGTATTTGTAAATATTGGTCTAATAAATTAAATGTTTTCTGTTATATATTTGGTTGTATTTCATTAGTTTACAACATTAATGGTCATCAATTAATAAATTTTTATTTTTTGGCTTTAAACTCACCAGTATGAACGGGAAAAAAAGGTGTATTGCTGACGTTTAAATAGAAGAGAAAAGGAAAAGTTCAACGAAACCGAAGTATTTGAGTTAAACTATATTTACAAGAATGCCAAAGAAATCGAATTGAAGAAAATATGCTAAAAGATTTGCTAACTGGAGACGGAAAAGGTTTTATTAATTTCATGCGAATGGACTATGAAACATTTTGAATGATATATAACATGGTAGGCAGAATTGTATTAAATAACTGGCCAGTAGCGGATTCAGGTAATACTCTCTAAGGCGGGGAAGGAGGATAAAGAAATTTAATAATATATATATATATATATATATATATAT
>JABXWE010011282.1:0-20612 GCA_014611495.1 Limonius californicus | reverse complement strand
TATATATATATATATATATATATATATTACAGTAAATGTAAATAAGTCGGCGATTATGCATAATACCAGTAATTATTTATAATCACCAGTAAACTTAGTAAACGTGATAAATCTCTTTATATTTAAACGAATTTATTACATTTACCGGTAATTATATGTAATAGGTACGTAGCGGTAAATGAAATAAAAAGCTTTAGTGACCTATCCTATCCTAACCTATCCTTATTTTAATTTTTTTCTAATTTTGTTGACAATTGTAAACTTTTTAAAATAAATTAAATTCGCAAACTTTATTCTCAAGAATTTGGATCGTGCAATTACTTGAAAGAAACAATTTTCTTGTTTCACTATACAAGTTGGGCTTCAATTTTCCGTAGGAAGTATGTACTAGTAACTCGACTTGATCGCCTGACTTGAGTGGTTATGAAATATCCAAACAGAACTTCGTACTTAATTAGCTAGAAGAATTAAATTTATAAGGTTTAATGTGTACTTGCTGAAGCCCCGAGCTGCGCCCTTTAACAACATGATAGTTAAGCAACATATGTGGATATTTGAAATTTGCATACCACAACAAAGTATATCACGTTCAAGGTAAATCGTTCTGTTTATGTAATAGAGCAGTCTGTATATTTTTTTATTCTATACAGTCTTCTGATTGTTTTCTATTGTGTTTTGTTGAAGAAATATAATGTGTTTTTTATCTTGTAGCATTCCTGTGGTTAGTTACATTAGGGGAGTTTAACTTTTCAGGTAGCGGAACACGTATTTAAGAAACTGGATTGCGCATGTGGGTAGGTTTATAGTAATATTCGTTATTAGGGCGCGAAGAGTAACATTTGTTCAATTTTTGGATTTTAGATTGTGAAAATTACTCTTTGAGACGGAAACTCATGCAAGTGACATCAACAATATTTTACTGAATATGGTTCGACGAATTAAGATTTACATGCATTGTTACTTGTTAAGGGGATTAACTTAGGGAGATATAGAGTGCGGTCGTTTTTTTGCTGCCGTTCTCCCTCGCAAGACAACAGCAAACCAGCGGGATATTCATCCTGCAGACCGTCTGATGGTGAGATTGTAGTACAGGCTCGTATGAGCAATGTAAACCATATGAGACTTGATTGTAAAACGTTGCCACCTGTAAGCGCCTAACGGCAGTGCGAGTTTGCTTAAATGAAATAGATACAGCGATACCTCTATAGTAAATTCTCTCTAGAGTAAGTAGAAGTGTTTACATTTTCCGTTAACCTGTAAGTCCTCTATGTCTGTGGTACTTTAAAATATGAAACACAGGCATAGGAGGGAAGACCGCTACGTCTCGTAGGCACAAACCTAGATACTTTTTCTAGGTTTGTGCTCGTAGGAGACAATGCACTCGAAGAAGAAAAAGAACGCATTACGAAATAAAAGAAATAAGAAATAAAATATTTCTGAGGGTGATTTTAACATAATGTTTCTGAATAAAGTGCACAAAATAACTACAATGTGCATATTCTTTACGTTTAATGGATTAATGTGCATTTTACAAGATAACTACTTATGGTTTTATCATAATTGGCTTGAACGATAGTTATGCGAATGTCTATTAATTGTTCACAAGATGTTCAAACATGATTTATAACCTGTTTAAACATAAATGTAATATAATTTTTTTGATTGGGCTGTTAAAAATTACTTTTTGATTCAATAGTTTTACAAGAATTTCTTTCACTAATTCTAGCAGTTTCGAATATTTAATAACATTTGGTATTGTTTGATATTTTATTTTTATTTGTCTCTGAATAAGAAGACACATTTTATTTAAAAACTATTATCTAATTCTATTCTGCCACAGAAAAAGAAACTGTTGCAGTTTAAAAACAAGTTGGTGGCTAAAGTCGTCACTTATTGAAGTTCACCTCCAATTACCCCTGTATTTGATGAAATCTTTGTTTATATAGGAAAAAAATGTAGCGTTTCAAAGGTGACATTACCTAAATCATTAATTTTAGAACAGACAGGGAATGTGGAAGTCCTGTTTAAGAGCGACCAATTTTAAAATCTAATCGTATAATCTAAATTCCCTTGCCTGCTTTTTTTAAATAAATGGTGAGCATATTGACATTTGAATTATTTCCATGCGTTAAATAGGTTTCATAAAGCAGTTAATTGTACCTGCAATAGGTGTCATATCTAATCTAACATTTAATTTGTTTGCTAGTGGTTTATGCAGCATAGACTTGAGTATCAATTGCCATTGTTAAATCCTCTGTCCTTCAGTGTAAACAAATTTCTACTCTAAACGTTAAAACCAACCTAGGCGAAAACAAACAATTACTAGATTACAGTGGAAAGCTAAAGACTCGTTTGTGAAAAATACCAAATGTTTACGGCCATTGACATCATGAGAATCTCAATGAGAAAATAAGATACCAGATTCGAGGTTTACACTGAATTAATACTGTAGTGCATTCTCTCTATAATTTCCAATTTTGGATCTACATTATATGTGTGTTAGAATAAACATGACCACATTTTTGCAGTATTTTGTATTGTTTCCAGATTTTTTTTAAAGATCATAATAAGTAAATCATGGTTACTAAAGTACGTTCCTGTTGTTGGTTTGTTACATGAGAAGCTGACATTGCAAACATTACTTGCCTGACGCTACTATACGCCTTAGTTAAGATGTGGATAATTTCATAATGCAAACCAAACCTAGTTCTAATGCTTTCAGATGTAAAATTTGAAATTTACAGTCAATTGAATTAATTTTGTAGGCAATGAGGATCATAAACAGAGTAATATACTACGATCGATGTGAAAGTTGTTGAAGTGAAATATAGATGTCACTGGCAGTGTTGAAATGATTATTGCAACGAATTGCTTCATTTCTCAGATGGCCGGCTGCGAGTTGTGAAGTCATTCTGTCAAATAGTTGTTTGTATACAATTTCTTGGGAATTAGTATTTGTCTATTTATTTAAAAACGGAAAAATTGGAACTTCGCCATAGCCGGTCCCAAGCCCGTGTTGAGAAAGGAGAAGGGAGCATCTCTGAGTCAGACTATCAACTTACTCAGGGATGCAAAACATACACAGCTCACAGAAACAAAGTAAGCCTCGGAAAAGAACTGGGAAATTCGAGACGACACGGCAAAGACAATGGGGATTATGCGAACGGCGTGAAAATTGCAACCTGGAACGTCATGTCTTGGAACCTGAGGGACCAAGAAGTTATTATGGAGATGAACAAAAAGAAAATAGATATGTGCGCAGTGTCAGAAACGACGAAAAAATGAAAGGGTTTACTGCAAGTAAACAATTACATATTAGCATACGGTGGTAAAGACAAACACCAAAGAGCAGCTTCTGGAGTAAAAATACGTATCCACAAGAAGTATTAGAAATAGATCGACGACGTTACCTACAAGAGCAACAGAATTATTAAAATCACTTTAAAATTAATAAGTTGAAGATACACATAATTAGCGTATATATAGCGGGGAATAGTAAAACAGGAGAAGAGTGTGAAGAATTCTCTTACAATTTACAGGACCTACTCGACGCTTAGAGACATGAACGCGATGACATCCTGCCAAGTGCGGAACAAAAATATAACGGATATACACAATATGATAATGGACAACTACTTATCAACTTCTCTTTATGGATAAATAATATATTTATTCAACATCAAATGTCATATAAATACACCGCGGGGCATGCGCACGCTGTTGTGACGCTACTTAGGGACACCAAATATACCGAAAATGATACACATTACCTATTTTCTTCGTTGAAGAATGGTAGAATTCATCTACTACACAGTGTACTATTTTAGTGACACAAAGTTATGCCACAAAATTATAAATTTAAACCTAATAAGAGTAAAAGTGTTCATAAACCAGGTTAGTGACGTGGGACAGCAGTTGTATTCTGGCTTAGCAGATACGGCTCAGACTTGTACAGCCGGTAGTGTGCAATGACGCATCCACTCTCTATAACATCCTTGGTCAGAACTCAGTAACTGACTATCATAACTAATTGAAAATTTACACCAGAGCAAATAATAGTAAATTCGGTAAATATATGCAGTGAACATAAATTACTTCTAGGTAAAATCAGCACAATTACCAATCACAAAGAAACAAATGCACAGATGTTCAGCAGTAGCAAAGATGAGAGATGACAGTGCCAAAACGTTATACCAAAATAGACTAAAAGAAAAAAAATCACAGAATCAAATTTGTGACACAGCCACGGTTGAGGATAGCTTGGAGACTCTAAACAATAATATATCAGAAGCAGCAGAAAAGGCCTGTGGAAGAAGAATAGCTCAAAATGGGAGATCCCAAAAGAAATATATCACTCCCATGGTATACTGAAGAAGTTAAAGAACTATTGAATAGTAAGAAGACTGCTTATCTAAAATATAGAAGTATAAAAACAGACCAGGACAGACTAGCTTACGTGTAAAAACGAAGCGAAACTAACAGAATCAGGCAGATTGAAGAAGACTACTGGGGGTTTTTTACAAAAGAAATCGTATGGAAAATGTTGCGAAATAGACAGGCTGAAGTCAACGAATACATAAAAATAAATGAAATTCACGAAGAAGAATGGATAAAATACTTTGAAGAACTGTACAAAACAGAAACACCTATCTAAAAAATAGGAAGGTACCTGGAATTGACAAAATTAATAACTTCTTTCCCGTTCCGTGTGGTTGCGCTTTGTTGATTATGATTATAATTATATAGCCCCAGCAGAAACGAACCTCAACAGTCGTATTACAAGAAGCACCAGCAGAAAGTTATCATCCGACAAGACCTGAAGATGGCAAATGTGACTTTGCCAAAACGTCGTCAAGACAACCACCCCGGTCCGTCCCAAGACCAAGAAGTTGCTACGTGGAAGAATTCCTGGAAAAAAATTCCCAATCACAGCATACAACAGGAATTGATCCGCGTAGCAACTTCTTGATCCTGGAATGGACTGAGGTGGTTGTCTTGACGACATTTCGGCAAAGTCACATTTCCCGTCTTCAGGTCTTGTTAGATAACTTTCTGCTGGTGCTTCTTGTAATACGACTGTTCAGTCGTACTACAAGAAGGTTTGTTGGACGGTTGCCCAAACGCAAAATTGTTAACTTGTTCAGAGATCAAAATGTTAGCCAGGCAACGATTTATAGGATAATAAGAGAATGCGAAGAGGGCATACCTTGCATTAATTTGCCGAAAACTGGAAAACCTCATGTTTTGGCACAACACAGGATTAATAGACTGATACAATCCGTTCAAGACAGAAATGGAATCTCTAGAAAGCTGGGTAGCCGTGTTGGGGTCTCATACAAGACTGTCCAGAGAATTTTATCCAGAAATGGTGTACATTATCGAAAAAGAAAGGAAGTGTCTCAAATACACCCAGGCTCAACTCGAAAGAAAACCTAGTTGATGCAGAGCTTTGAGACGAAGGCATTTTGTGAGGAACCATGTGATTATAATGGACGATGAGAAATATTTCACGCTGTCACATTCTGAAATGAAAGGTAACGATGGATTTTACAGCTCTGATATTGAAAACTGTCCAAACGAAGTAAAATTCAAAGCAGAAGCGAAATTTTCTGACAAAGTTTAATTTTGGTGCGCGATTTCTGAGGCTGGGATTTCAACACCGTATGTTGACCGAGTTCGGGGAGAAGTTGTAGATGCTGGGATTTATACCCAAAGATGTTTACCGAAAATGCTTAATTATATTAATATCCATCATAAGAACGACTTTATAATATTTTGGCCTGATCTCGCTTCGTGCCATTATGCCAGGAAGACTCTGGAATGGTTGGAGCAGAATAACGTCAATTATGTACCGAGAGAAGATAATCCCCCAAATGTCCCTCAAGCTTGACCAATAGAAGAATTTTGGTCATTATTGTGTAGAAAGGTTTATGAAAACGGTTGGGAGGCCCAAAATGAACAACAATTGCAGGCACGAATTTTTAGATAAATTCGGGAAGTGGACCCGAACATCGTCCAAAGGAAGATGAGACAAGTCTTAGCCAAATTGCGTGGCATTGAGTACCATGGTCCGCTATCAGGTTTGTAGATTAGTTTTCATGCTGCCAGAAGATGTAAAATTAACCATTAATATTTAAGTTTGAATAAAATTTGGTTATTTTGCTGATTAAGCCTGTTGATTTTTTTTCTCAAAGTCTTATGTCCCATACGTTAGAACCGATTTGCTGCCGTATCCATCTATTCACTTCATGTGCCCCTGTTTGACTTTCATTTATTCGTATGACTAAAAAAATCGGTGGTGCTAAGAGACTTCTGCTGAATGAAGTTAAAGCAGCCGTTTTAGAATAAAATATCTTGCAGGCCTCGAGGACTCTTATATTGACTTCAAGAATAATTAAATATTTTGTTACGACCAGCTAATTCTTGGAAATATGGTTCATCAATTTGAGACATCCTCTACATTTCTTGTACGTTAATTTCTTTCATAATGCAGGTTCCATATATGTACTTTGGCTAATGCTACATATGAGGGTGTTTTCCATGTAAATGAAATTCAGTTAAAATAAAATTAAGAATGGCCTAGTTGGGGAAAGATATTGTTGTTCATACTTGTTTTCACGTAACGCTGCAAACTTTTTATGTAGTTCTGTAATGGTATAAGGATATTATTAATTTGGTCCTCTACGGTATTCTAATTTTGCTTTGTGAGAAAAATTGAAATAGAATGGATAGCTCCTGTCCCGACTTTGCTAGGAATAATAAACACGGATCAAATTATTCTAGTCCAAGTTCTGGTCTGCTGGTTCAAGCCGGGATCAAATAGATATAATGTAAAACCATACTGTCTACTTATAATGTAAAATATACAACATATGATCCGCATATTTTCTTTTAGAACTTTCAAAAGGTAACGCACTCAATCGAATTAAATTTATTTTCTAAAAGGCGTATCGGTTTTTCCTTTAACTCTGCAGAATACATTTCTGAACGTCAATTTGTTGTAACAATGTTATTAAGGAATAAAAACGATGAGGCGCAACATCCAAAGCACAGACAGAGCAGAGGATACAATTCTGGAACCATCAATAGGGGTATCCTGAACCGGCCTGGGAACTGAAAATCAAATATAGTCTTTTATGTTGTCAGACCATTATTATTCTTTTTTTGTAAATTTCGGAGCCAGGAGGCATCTAACTTAATACTAGAAAGCAAGTTACAGCCAATGAAAAAGGCAATACGTTATATACCAAATACATTTCTTACAGTCTTGGCATGGTTCTGATTTATGAAAATTATATAAATCTTTACAATGGGTTGGTGTCCATTTTGTTTTGTTATCATTAGGGATATGTTGTCTACAGATTGAGGCAGCCGTGGGCTAGAGGTTAGGGCGTTAGACTTCTACGCTGATGGTCCCAGTATTGGAACATCAGATTTTTAACGGTCGTTCTTTCTCGCAAAGGCAATAGGCAATGGCAAACCAACGAGGTATTCTGTCTAGTAAATTTTCTCTGGAGTAGAAGTGTTTATACTTCTCGTGTTTGGAGCCTACGTTACGCTGTAGGTCCTCTAGGTCTGTGGCACTTTAAACGCGCAACACAGGCTTCGGAGAAAATATCACTACGTCTCGTAGGAGATAAAGCACTCGAAGAAGAAGAGGCTACTAGTTATAAAACCTTATGTAGCAAGGTCGCCTACTTAAGTAACTATGGTGACAATAAAAAACGTTTATAGTAGCTTATTTGGTGGATTTTTAGACCCTTGGCGGTTGGATATTATTTGTAGCAACAAGTAATTTAAACGCTTAACCACTGAATGTTGAATTGATTTTTTCAATATTTAGTATATTGACAGTTATTTTCCGAACTATTAAATCCTCACTGTATTTCACTACATTTCTATATTACAGTTTCTTTATAAAGTGCTGCTTTGGTAAAGTCCACCATCAATTACTTCTTATTTAGTATTGAGAACCCTAAATGTAAAAAATTAAAAAAATTTTTTTTTGTTAAATTGCGCAGTAAAATCGTATTTATTCGTGAGGTCGTGTAATGTAGTTATACCAGTTATAATTTTGATTTTTGATGTTTTATGGTTTTTGTGTAAAATAGAAATCATAAAAACGAGTTTTTGTTTCTTCCGATTGACGTTCTGGGTTTTTATGTTCACATCGCACTCTGAAAACGAATTCCTATTTTGCGTGTATTATCAATAAACAGTTTAAAATTTTTAGTTGACCTTTCATTGTAATATTCTTCATTTGCTATATAAAAAACTTATTTTGAAGATGACGTTTAATAAACATTAAAAAACCTACATTATTTCTTTAGTTTTAAATTCTAGATGTGCATAATGGGGAGATGTTAATTAAATGAAATAAAATAAAAGTTAAATACAATTTATTTATGGTACTAAAAAATATTTTATTATAATGATATTTAAAAAGGGCCTGCAGCAGGCAAAAGGGAATTAAAAAAAACTGCATTGAATAAAATTTTACTGAATATTATTATTAATTTCTGAGAATAAATAACTTGCCTAAGATCATTTTGAAAAAGAAAATTTATTAAATTTTGTCAACATTTTGATTCTATAAGTGAGTATGCAACCAAACAAACATTCAATGCATTTGGTTGCTTACTTTCATTTTACGCTGTATCATAGGCAAATATTTGCCTATGGCTGTATGAACCTAGTAAGGTGTGATGTCACCAAGTAGTTTATGACGTCCACGCAGATATAGACTCGTCTAAAGAAATAAAAAATCGAGTTTGTTTTATAAAATTATTTTCAGTAACAAAAACAATATTCAGGGATTTTTCCCAAAGTACATTCATCAGAGTTTCAACGAAATTTTACATGCTCACTGTACAAATAATAGTGTTTTTTTGTGCGCAGCTCGTATAAAAAAATATTTACTTTCCATTCAACTTTCTTTTTAATTGTTCCATTTCAATCAACCGGCGTTATGCTTGTGTGCATACATTTGTTGGCTATTACTTTACCTGAAAAATGCGTACTCTTTCAATTGTGTCCTATTATCGATGTATTTTTGTAAACCTTGGGGGATAGTTTTTCAATTAAAATACTGGCATATTTCAAAAGCACAACCATGCGGCTTTCAAAGCACTCAGCGTTGCGATTTCAAGTGCCTGGGGCAATGTTAATAGTACGTTCGCTGTGCATTGGGATGTTCCTCATTTTCTCGTTTCTGGGATCAGGTTATTGCAGTAATATAATACGAGAACGGATGCGAAGTTTATTGAAGATATAAGCTATGTTGGCGGAGCTTTAAAAGGAACGTCCTTAGTAAAAAAGTGTTACACGGGACATTATTAGTTTTAAAGATTGTTCACGGTCCTAATCGATTAGAAATCTTACGAAAAGTCCTCCGATACTTTCAGCTATCATCGATATAGATACATAACAAAATAATTATGTTTCCAGAAGTTCTGACCCAGTTTCTGGTACTTCGGCTTTAAAAGCTGCGATCCCCGTCCTCATGTTTCCCATATATTGGATGAGCACAAAAACGCGGAGTCCTACATTTCATATTTCGCAAACGGTCTGTTTGCTTTGAAAGAGGGTCCACTTCTCTTTCGATGTGCAGCGCTAATCCTCTGCAAGCCTCGATAAACTCGGTCCTTTTTAGTTCGTCCGATAAGCTGTTAACGCCAACACCCTCGCAAATTGTAATGGGCTGGCTGGGTTAGTTCTGCTTAGCACTACGCCCACGTATTTCCTTTGGACTTAAAATCCCGATTGAGTAATTAATTAGAATTTTTTGAAATTCAAACCTCAAATAAAACTAACATTTGTAGCTACTCCTTTATTATTTGTTTGTGTAGCTGTCCTATTTATTTGTCACGGTTAAATTCTTTAACGATTTTCAGTTGCAGAATATTCCTGACTGTTCAAGTTTTTTTTGCTACTGTGTTCAGTATTGCCTCATCGGAGTCCCTTTGTTTATTTAACTTTACCAGTATTTATATTTTATATCTCTCATCTTAAAGGACCTCCTTGGCGCAGTTATTATCTGGTAAGTATTAAGACATGATTGTTTCCCTTCTAAAACTCCAATGTAAACCGAGCGTTGTACTAAATTCCTCTATAACATGAAACGAATATTACACTAAATTTTCTGTCTTTCACAATAATTTACTCTCTATGGACCTTTAAGCGATTACCATTGTTACATAGCATGTTTTCATGCAATGTATGTAAGCATTAAAACAAACTTGAACTATCTATGTACATTGTTTTCTATAGTATTGGATGCTGCTAGGATGCTATATTGCTATGTAACTAAAAGTCATGGTTAAAAAACTAACGCCAACTAGCCCGAACACAAAACTGTCATCTCAGGAAATTAGGTGAAAGTTCCCACTCATGGCCTCGACTAGTTTAAAAAGTTGAAACGTTAAAACAAATTAACACGCGCAAATTTTTAATATGCTTTACTGTCACCGAAATTAGTTCATGTTTTATCTGCACCAACCTTTTCACAGACCTTAGGCATGCAAAAATGCCCCTGGACTGTTACTCCACAAGTATACAGACTGCACTCCTCTCCTCCAGGCTGGTTCTGCTTACCGTGCCCTGCCGTCTCTTCCCGACATGCTTTTCCATTTCCATTTAACGATGATTAAAACTCACATTTTATTTTATGATGGTATATTCTCCCTTTTTAATCTTACAATTTTTATGACATTTCTTCCAATAATAATCAAAAACTACCAAAAGTCCTCTCCAATTTTAAAAATTTAGTACTCGTTGACCGGCGGGGAAAGATATTATTTTGCCGTGGCAATACGGCTTGCCCCGACGGCGATACAAAGGTGAATCCCAATTAGCATTTAAGCCCCCCATTATAATATCATAGCAATATATTATCGGGAAATGTAATGTAATCCGTAAACCATTCTAAAAATGGACGAAAAAGAATTTGTCTTTGGTTTTAAAAGGTTAACATCAATCCCTGGAAGCAATTATTCTTAAAAATTATGAATATTCAACTAAAAATGAAAACAAATGCGTTTCTTCAGGCTGTTCTTTTTGAAAGCACTTAAAAGTTTCGAAATAATTACATTTTATGTAGCTTGCAATCAGAATTTTTAGAAATATGCAGAATTAATTAGAGTCCTTCAAAATATGCATTTATTGTATAAAATGGTAAAAATATGGATTTCCATTTGCAGATATACCGATTTTTCTTTTTCATATTCCTCTTTTAAATAGAATCTTAAATAATTACTATAATATATGTCAGCAAGTGATCATTCACTTTAAATGTAAATACCTTGTAACTGCAAGCACTAGAATATGGTAGAATTATTTGTACCCATATTTGTTATTTCTTTTGTATTACTGGGTACTACTGGCCATGTCGGTTCCGTGTCCTTCTCAAATTTAATCTTACTGAAGGTTCCAATGATTACGATGAAAACAAGTAGTGTTTTCTAAGCATCAACCTAAAATTGCATAACTTTTAAAAATATTTTTCCGTCTCTTTGGATAACGAAAAAGTTTAATGTACCGGTTTACCTCCTTTCCACAACTATTTTGTTGAATATTAAGTGATTAATATGTAGAAGGTTATTTTTCGAAATATAAGATGACCACTGAACTTAAACTTGAAGACCTTGTATGTATATGTTTGGCGTTTGTGACCATAACTACGCTAAGATGTTCTCCTTCGGTGTCTTTTTACAATTATTAGCTGTGGAATAAATTTTAGATGACTACCACGTAGTACGTCTTCCTCCAATCTAAGTGACCATTATATCCATACTTTTATTATCTATTGAGAATGCTAGTACATTTATTTCTTCTGTAATAAAGCTTAACTGGTTATCCTTGTATCTCGTTATGGCTATTTAACTAAAACAAAATGCTGCACGGTGCATGGTTTTCCATTTTGTTGCTTCGTACGTCTGGCATCCTATGTCTTCCATTCATTGCGTGCGTTATAATCAGGGCCTTTCTCTGGCATTTCGCTCTTTACCCTCACTGTTTAAGCATTTCTTGGAGGAGCAGAGAAATAATATATTTATTTTCTATTGTTCGTGCTTATAAGTTAATTTATTGAGACCACTGAGTACATATTTCTAAAGCAGTCGGAATTTTCATAATTCCAGTTATGTTAGTTGACAGAATCATTCAAAATAATATATATAGATTGATAATGCAAAACTGCTTATCAAATGGCCATAATTGTTCATCATTTCGGTCATGATTTCACACATTACAAGTTTTCTATCGAATTTACATTCTTTTAATTCTTGGCGTATCCAAATTTGATTCTAGGTCATTTGCTCGCCACCACATGTTCGCCGCTGCTTGCTCGTCACCGATTTTTCGACTACATATTGCTTGCTAAGAAACATGCTCGCCAAGACAGTTGTTCACCACCCCTTTGCTCGACAGCCAACTTACTCGCAGTACTAAATATAACTACACCAATGTAGAAGATTTAGTTTTTCGATTAGGCATGTTCGTTTGTTAATTTAGCACATTTTTTGATTCATAAATAAAACCTTCACATTTATTTACAGATATTTACCGTAGGTATAGGAAGAGTATTATTTCTTTAAATATAGATTACAATATTTTAAAGAAATATTTGTAGATGGAAGTAGTCTGAACGGATAACGGCATGCGAGCAAGTGGTTGTGAATAAGTGCGCGATCACCCCAAATTTACAAGATTACATTTTTATATCTGTGATTTCGGCCGTTTTTATTGGACGCACCCTGTCTACGCTACCTTTATCTAGCTTTTGTAAACGCATCTTTAACCCGGCTCTACACACTGTTAAGTGCGGGGAGAAAACAGGAGTCAGGCTCTAGCTCTCGACCTGAGTGTTAGCCGCGGGCGTCCGAATAAGTGTAATTTTTCAATACGTAATTACTTTCGCTTTCTACGGTAGCATTCACGGTACGTCTGAAAAGGGGGAATATTCGGTATCCCAAAACATTCAGAAAATATCGCTTTTTCGGATGTACCTAGCATGGTACCGCAGAAAGCGAAAGTAATTACGCATTGGTAAATTGCACTGATTCGGACGCCCGGGGGTAATTTTAAATCTCGTAACACTCAGGTCGAGAGCTAGAGACTTCTGTCTTCTCCCCGCACGTAACAGTGTGAAGACTCGGGTTAATGCTGCGTTTGCAGGAAGATAAATAAACGTCGCGCATACAAGCTGCGTTCAATAACAGCGGCTGAGCGTCACATATCTTCAATATTTTGGGAATGAAACTCTTGAAATTCTATTAGAATGGAAAGTTGGTGGACAACCTGAGTTGGATGTAAATCCTCTTCCTCTCACAAATGCTGCTCAACTTGAATACTCTATACTACTATCGCATTTTATGGGCTAAGTGTCCCGAATTTCTGCATTTTGCAACCCATTCAGTTACATTCTTATGTCGCATATGTTTGTCACCAAGCCCTTTGCCCAAGATCTTCAGCTCCATAAATGAAAATAAGTTCGGTTCTTTGATACAAGGTCTAAACCTGTCTTTAAAATCCAAAAGCTTAATTAAACTTGACTCGACTAAAGTAATAATATTATCAAAACACGATAGCAAAACAGGGGGATCCGAAATTATACCCATGTACGTATGTATATTGCAGTTTAATACGAGTTCGTGGGTAATTTAATGCAACTCCCATCTTGCTGCCCACTTTGAACCCTACAACTTCATGTTTACGTCTGTTTAATATTCTATTTCATTCTGAAGACATTTATGTTAAAAGAAAAACACCCGGCCTAGAATAGATCATAGAAATCTTAAATGCCCTAGCTAGTGTATGTTTTGTATTACAACCTGTAGCAGACTACCAAATACTTTCCTCATTACGATGATTTAAAAGCAATATTCTCGTTTATTGGATTGGGCCATAAATCGTACTTAAAAATTTTTCATCGCATTATTACTTCGCTGAAATAATCGTCGCAATAAATTAAAGCCCCGCACCAATTTACGGGGTTACACCTGGCTAGGGCGGAAATATTTATGGGTTATTGATAGGGACTATTGGCGTAATCTGATTGCACCACGTTGTAAATCTCAGAACAGTCTGATTTATTCCTACATCCAGCATTTGTGGCTCATTTACTTAATTTATTAACAATCCCGACTATAATTTGCCTACGAACTACCGGCTTTTGACCGATTTTGCCCATTGTCTATGTGTTATTGATGGACCAACTCCCAGAAACTAATTCTGTGGTTAAGGATAAAGCTCTCAGTGAAATATAGTGAGTTGAGAACTCGGTGTTCATTTTTCACTCTAGTAAATTGGAGAATTCCACGATAAGATTGAAAAAGTATTATGTAACACTTACCAAATTTGCGTGGCCCTTACCAGTGATAGAACAAAAGTGGTTTGGTAACTTACCTGGAAAGACAACAATAAATTTTAGAAATATTATATTACAACACAAAACATCATCGAACAATATAGAACATTCATGCATTTTTGTGCTTCTTGCTAAAAAGATCTAGGTATTTTAATCTAAGAATGGCATTGAGAACCTTGGTAAATAGATTATTTGTATTACCTCAAACTACCTTCATCGCCAATGGTTTAGCGTCGTGTTTAGTTAAAATGGAAGATGATATTTAACTGGAACAACATTCAGCTCGCAAAAAATACTAAACAATAACAAACATCAGATAATATTAGAAAACGCTAGAATTAAAGAACCTCATTTATTTTAAAACTGTTGATAATTTGGAGCTACTAGAAAAAGTGTTTTTAATCTACCATCATAGGTATGTTAATTTACCGTCCTATCGTATACTATTATGATAAATAAGCAACCTATCTTTAAACATATCATTCTGAACCCTACAAAATGAACAATTCGCTTCCACGGCATAAAAATGATTGTAAACTCATGTAAGAAGTACAAAAGTTAGATGTTCCACAAAAAAAAATCATAAACAGCGGGCATTCAGCGGAATGCACAAATTTCAAAAATAAATACTTAATATAAAAACAACGGTGATGAACATGAAAATAATAAAACAATCTACCAATATATAAGACGCTCCATGAAGGCTGTGCAGGATAACAAAGAAAAAATCAATTTATAATGGAATTGTCTCTTGCTAACTGCGTAACTAATATTTTCACACAGATTATTTAGTATTTTTTAAACAATCTATCCAATACCGAGTGGAGCGTACCCAACGGGTTGAACTATATAATATAAAACCAATACAACAAGAACTAAACATTCAAAGTTTATTAATTAGACTGAAATATTGCATATTAAAACAAACCTGTCCTCATATGTTATTTAAATTGTGCGGTTACGTAATGTTTACTAATTTATAAAACTGGATTATTCCACAATAAAGTGATGAATAATAATTTCAATATTTGAATTGGTCATTCTAAATCTAATTGTTTAGAATACACAAATTTTTCTCATTTTACTCAGCACGATTGCTCTCTATATGCTACTGTCACGTACGCTTCCTTAGCTTTGCTACTTCCTGGTTCGCTCCTGTTACACAAGTTACATTACACAAATTTTTCAATTGCTTCATTATCTACGGTTCCCTGTGGCCCTATTGATAAATTTTTAAATTGAAATGAACAATTTATAGGCGAAGTATGATATTTCTAGAAACAAAGTTATTTACTCCTCGGTTTAGTTCATCAAAGATTATACAACTATACTTGACGTTGTGTATACAGAAATCCAAATTTTTAATACTGCAGAAGAGGGTTTCTTAAATCAGAAAAACGGCAACTTGAAGCCATTAGAAAAAAAAGCCGCACAATTATTTGTCTTATTTGTGTACTAGAAATTGGGGGATTTCCTTAGCTAAAAAAATTAGAATGTCTTGTTTGAGAATAGTGCGTCAAGGAATTCCGAGAAAGATTTTCACTGGATTTTTTTAATGCCAAATACGTTATCATCGTGGAACCGCCTCTAACTTTGTAGTTATGAAACCGGATAACGATGAAACCGTTCGAAGGGAATCCCCAGTTACTAAAAGTTAGCAATATCAGATTCCCAAAAAATTAAGGTTACATATTATTTACACAGAAGCAACGTAGATAGCAAAACCTTGAATCAATTATTTTAAACCTTTTCTCCATTGAAATAGGGAACTGAGACGTTACTCCAGTTAAAAATTTAAGGAATGCCGTACTACCTTTATATTCACGAAAATAAAATTTAAAGTTTGAGTAATATCTGAATTATCCTGAATATTTTTAGTAGCTGCTAACTACATACCTGCGGATTATTATTAGGATCAGATTCAGCTGATTGAAAAACTGAATACTTATCCACTTTCCAATGTGAAATCAGTAGCACTTAATTTTTCCTGACGTTTATTATTTAGAAGCGATGAGTAGCAATGAGCTCGGTGGAATTTGTTTTAAATATGGAATTTACCCACAAAGTGTATTCATATTTTGTTACTAGTTGATTGATATTTAAAAAGAATTTAAAAATGGGAATTTATGAAATTTCTAACACACAACTATTAACATTGTTTTCTAAAGCATGTTGTATACTTAATTTCCCTAATTTTAAATGTAAAATCAGAGTTTTGGATTAGTTGTTAACCTAGACTGACCAGATGTCCCGATTTTTCGGGATTTGTCCCTATTATATGTTCGATGACTCAATGTCTCCAAGATGTATTTTCGGGTCCATAGTGTATCCCGTTTTTCAAATACTCATATTTTTTAGTCATCGTATATAAAAAGTGTTCCATAACTTGAGATAAAACACCTCGTAGCTTTGTGCAGCAGTGCATACTGAACAAAAAAATAGCTAAAAAATATATCTTTCGTAGACTAGTTTCCTTACATGAACTGCTTGAAATTTGAAATTCTAATGCTGCGTGTCTTTAACAATAAAGCTAAACGAATAGATACTATCGACAGTAATTTCTATTTAATTTGACACAGCTGTTCTGAGTTTTACAGTTATCAAACACATTCTTCTGTTCTTTCCTCTTAATTCCGTTTCACTTTCATTAATAGAATACACGATTCATTCGAACCAGATGAAGAAATCTTAACAAGAATTGAAAAAGCTAGAAGTGTTTTCGTTAAGTTGAAATCGATACTAAGCAATAGAAACCTTGATCTTGCAATCTGATTGAAATTCCTTAAGTGTTACGTGTGGTCTAATTTGCTGCATGGGGTTGAGGCTTGGACGTTAAAGAAAGCAACTATGAAACGAATAGAATCATTGGAAATGTGGACACTAAGAAGAATTCTAAAAATATCTTGGACTCAAAGAGTGAGTAATGCTGAAGTATTGAGAAGAATAGGAAAGGATAGAGAATTATTAAGAAAGACTGCGTACTTTGGACACATCCTCCGGAACACTAAATATGAACTACCACAGTTAATAATTAAAGGAAAACTTGTCGGAAGAAGAGCAGTGGTAAGAAAGAGACTATCTTGGCTCCGAAACATAAAAACGTGGACTGGAATGAATGCCTAACAACTATTCGGAACTGCGAATAACACAGATCAATTTAACCAGGTGGTCGCCAACCTCTGAATAGAAACGGCATGGAGAAGAAGAATAGAATACATATTTGCCGGAGAAACTGACATGATTTAAATTCTCCTGAAGGCTTTCCAAATAGAAGACATCCAAACCACATAGTTATTAAACGAACTGACCAACGACTACGAGAAGGAGAAAGTATATTGGACTAAAAAGAGGTGGTGGCGGTCACCCATTTATGGTAAGACGGCCCAATATTGAAGAAAATGTGTTAGATTTAATTGAATGTGGAACCTACGAGAAGCGTACGTGGTGTTTATAGAATTGTAGACATACTAAAGTCGACAGTATGCAAAATATTACACGACAACGGCTTATATTATTTTGGAAAAACGAAAATGCTACACTTACTACCCCAGGGGTATAATGCATGCCTTAGATACTGTGAATGGCTATTAAATCAACATCCGAATTTTATTGGTAATATTTTGTGGACCGATGAGGCGACATTTACGCAGGATAGGGTTTACAATATTCACAAATAATCATGTGTGGGCAGACGAGAACCCTCACGCAACTCATGTTCGAAGTCATCAATATGTTTGGGCAGGTATGATAAATAATAATTGAATTGGTCCTTTTATTCTGCTAAATCGTCTTAATGCTGAAAATGCCCTACAGTTCCTAACTGAAGATTTTCAAATACTATTGGAAAATGTTTTTCACTGATAATTAGACAAAATACGTGGCACCAACAAGATGATCCTCCAGCTCATTGTGCCACTATGGGTATCCGGAAAGTTCACCGACTGCAATTTACCGACGGAAAGTTCACCGACAACAATTCACCGACTGAAAAATTCACCCACTGGTAAATCGTCGCATGGAAACTTCACCGACTCGCAATTTGTCAGTTTGAAAATACACCGATTCTACAATTGATCGCTGATGATTTATTTATTAAAAACCATGAAACGTGGAAAACTGTTTTAAGCTCATTTATTTATTTCGTATCATAAAGTATTGTCAATATTTCTAAAAAATTTAAATGTGTTGATTTTGAATGAATTTTCCTGAAAATGATAATGATGTAGGTACCTGTAAATTTAGAATAAAACACATTTTATTGAAATCATTTAATTGACAAAAATATTTTTTTCTATAGCTAATGTTAAAATGTTGTTATAGCAACTCTTTTGAGTAGATAAAGTATCACTTTAACCGCAAGGGTAGATAAAGTAACACTTTAACAGCAAGGGTAGATAAAATGTTTTAACTTTTTTTATTCAATTAAATTTACAAATTCAAACACATTAATTCGAAGGATTAACAACAAGTGTAATTTTACAATTAACATTATTAGTTTTCTTCTTCTTGTGTTAATTCTTTTCCGTACATTTCGTATTCACTTCGTACACAAAACCCAAAAATACTGAACACTCCACAAAAACCAGAATGTAAAATTTGTTTGACATATTTTGTTGACAGAGTAATTCATATCCGTAGTAACGGAGCAACACAGTTGCGATTTTTGTGCCAAAAATTACAATTTTCTTTGAAATTTTATTTTTCACCTGAATTTGAAGTCTTGCTATAGAAAAAAATGTTGTATTGCACACGACGATAAAATCGCATTATCTTCTCGAGCGTAATTAGCGTCTCGACTGACGTCTCGACGCTAAAAAACACTCTCAAAGATAAAGTACAATTTTATCGTCTTGTACAATAAATAACTATTATTTTCTTTATTTATTATGATTTTTTATTAAAATTTATTATTACGATATAAAAATATTTAGGCTTCTACTAAAAATTAAAACAGTATCATTTACAAATAGCATAATATTTGAAAGATTATGGTAACCAGCAGAATAATTACTATAATATTACATACTAACAGAAAAACAAATTTTTTAGAATGCATTTATTTAGAAAAGCTTAGATCTTCCATACAACATAAGAACTGTAGTAATTGACTTAATTAACCCAGAAAAACAAGGAGGCACCTTGCCAGCAAGTTTTTGGTGACGATAGCTTTTTAAAGCGTTTTGCAGAGTTTTTTTGATAAGCAGGTTCTTCTCCGAAAGCGGTACGCGATTTCTGTTCTTCGCGCACAATTTCGAATTATTCAGGCAATCGAATAAATCATAAATAAATTGAACAAACTTCGCGATCAGTTAATAATGTTTCAGCAGTATTTTTTCAATTAAATGATTTCAATAAAATGTGTTTCATTGGAAATTTACAGGTACCTACATCATTATCATTTTCAGGAAAATTCATTCAAAATCAGCATATCTCAATTTTTTAGAAATATTGACAATACTTTGATACGAAATAAATAAATGAGCTTAAAACAGTTTTCCACGTTTCATGGTTTTTAATAAATAAATCATCAGCGATCAATTGTAGAATCGGTGTATTTTCCTTTCGACGAATTGCGAGCCGGTGTATTTGCCATTTGACAAATTGACCAGTCGGTGAATTTTCCAGTCCGTGAATTTTCCAGTCGGTGAATTTTCCAGTCGGTGAATTGTTGTCGCTGAACTTTCCGACCTATAGCTTGGCCGCCAAGGTCACCTGATCTAACGCCCTTAGATTTTCATTTTTGGGGTAATCTGAAAGATTTGGTATATTTCACACCAGTGAACAATGTGGACGTATTAACAAAATGGTGTGAACCAAGCGGCTGCTATTGTAAACGCACATATGCTCCAACGACTACAAAGTAGAATTGCAGTGAGATACAGAATGCCATAGTACTGGTGGTGGTCGTTTTGAATAGATCCATTCATTTAAAGAAATTGTAAATTCTGATTTGTTTCTGCCCACTATTTTTATTCTTTTTGTTCACAAGTGAATTGTGTTTAGGTACAGAAAATGATCGATGATGGTCCTCATGATGGTGTGGAAATTAGTTGTGTAATAGTTAATTTGTTTTGTCAAAAGGGTCGACTGACCTAGGAAATAATAATTATGTAATAAATATTTTTTAATAGTTAATGAATAGTTCTACCAAGCGTTTTACCGCGAGTTATAGGATACCCTGTAGATAATTTGCCATAAAATGTTGATATTTCTTAAAAATCTTTGGGAAAACTATGTTCCCTTCTCG
>JABXWE010011281.1:0-28761 GCA_014611495.1 Limonius californicus | reverse complement strand
GATACGATATGAAGGAAAATATACCAATGCCAAAAAATAACAAAATATACTCTCTTAAAAATAATTTTTGATTTACCATGGAAATAAGTATAAGCTAATTGAGTGAATAATTGAAGGAGGTATTTTTACACTTAATAATAAAGCAAAATGTATTTAAAGCATTTCAAGTAATATTTAATAATAAATTATAGTAATTAATATAAATAAACTAATGCACACGCAATCAAATCCGAAACACTAGTGTTTAGTTTTTTTTGTTGTAATATATCACAAACTGCAGCGAATAAATAAAAGCTAATGTCTATTTTTGTTTAGTCTTGGGATATGATATTTATAATCCAATCCAAATTACGAGTAATTGAGGTGTAATAAATCGTAGGTTGAGAATTAAAATAAATGGTAGCTACGCCATCCAGATACCACTGTACTATTCCGTTTGGTTCATCTTCGTAGGGCCTTATTACAGGCACTGTAGTTTTGTTGCCAGTAAAATCTTCATCTTTATATTCCCAACATAACTTATTCAAATATGATGATGATCCGTGCACTATAAAATCGCGTCCGTGTTTACATTCTTCATTTAATGTCAAAGGAAATTTTCGCGGAACTTCCTGGGAAGTACCTAAAATGAATTAGAGGCTATTTCAAGCATTAAACAGTTAACTATTCTACCATTTAGAGTTCTTCCCCACTGAGGCATTATTATAGTGATTCCAGTTGTTGGTGATGGGATGTTTGCAAATGTTAAACAAATTGGACTAATAAAATCTAAAACAAATAATTACAATTAATTCTATCGTTTAATAAGCGAGTTTTTGTACCAGTAAATTGTACATCGTCTTCCAAAAGAAGTAAGCCGACATCATAGTAAAACGTAGTATACAGCGGATGAGGTATTGCTTGCTTTATTGGGACCCTTCTTACTATTTCGGAGCATTTAGCACTCGTTTTATTGCAGTCATCTTCTCTACTAGCATTCCAGTCGCCCAACCATACACTGACTCTAAAAATTCCAATTCAGTTTCTACCAACTGGATAGCATTTTATGTATTACTTACGGTTCACCATTAACGTGAAGGCAACTACCCGTTGTCAAAACATATCGGCTGCTAATCAACGAACCAAAGCATTTGATTCCAATATCTCTATCATTTTGTTTAAATTCTACACCGACCACCCACGGCAATTCTCCAGGTTGAGCCACATCACTAATATTACCTCCTCCTTTTTTAGCTACACCGCAAACTGTTTTGTTGGGAAGAGCCTCAGTTTCTAAATTGGGTTCAGTTAAAGAACCTGGGGATTTGCAGCAAACTAATAGTTTGTTGTCGTCACCACAAAAATATTTTCGAGTTAGATTGCGAAGAGTACTATTTTTCCTGGTAGTTAAGTCGAAAACTTCCGGACACTCGTTCAGTGGTCCACATCTTGCAGCTTCCCCATTAGGAGTTTGGCATGTATCACCGTTTTCTACAAAACAGACCGTAAATATCATGAGATAAGAATCAGTGTGTGTTTGAGTATATGTGTAGATACTCTTACAATATTGTATTTAGTTGCAAATGCTCGTGAATTATTGTGTAATATAGCAACTTAAATATATTCACAGGATAGGATTAAATTTTACGTTTGTTGACCTGGCTCAGTTAAAATGTATTTAGATTTAAAAATATTATTTAATTTTGAAAATTGAAAACGCATTACCAAAATTTTGAATATCGCTACTTTTCAATTTGAAAAAGAATCGATAATATTACCGACGGAAGTTTGGAGAAAACCACCTTTTCACATACTCAGATAAAATGTCGGACCTCCAAGATCTAATATTTTGTCAAAAATCCAGTCGGAATATGGGGAAATTCTGGTATAAATAGCTGGCCGTCCTTCACTTCCGCATCCAACACCATAGGAAACCAGTCCTTCTTGATACCACTGGCTTTTTCCATTTACATTTACAAAGTTCTTCATAAGAGGTCCTCCTGAATCTCCTTCGCATGTGTCTTTACCTTTTTCACCTCCCACGCACAATTGCTCTGAAGTTATTGCGATTTTTCCAAGTTCCAGAAACTTGTTGCAAATACTGTCGTTTCGCATTGGTACTTCCAGTTTTAATTTAACGTCAGACTGTGTATCTGCAAAATATTTGGTGTTGCTATTATTCACAGTTACTTGCAGTGGATTATAAGAAAAAAATACTTTAAAATTGTCAAGCCAAATCCATTAATTAAAAAGAAAACAAATGTTCAATGACATACAGACAATTAGAACGGGAAATTATCGATATACTATAACCATAAAAAGAGTTAGAATCAAATCAACGTACACTCGGTAACGAAAATGGCGCTAATTGAAACGATTCGTCCAACCAAACAAAGAAAGACACCGGTGTGGGACAATTGGTAGAAGTAATATTAAACGCAGATAGCCTGTAAAGACTGCTTTAAGCATTCCTACAAAAAAGACAAAAATACGAATAACTAAGCTGACATAAGTAAATGTCGTGCTGCATTAAAGGAAGTAGTACATAAACGATATAGTCAAATGGTCTAGCTAAGGGAGACTTGCCTATAATGAACACATAGACCGACTGTATAACAGTTTAGTACGAATAGCGATTGTACGAAAACGAGACGAGATCCTGATAAGAAAATTGTCAAGTCAACGCCACAAGAATGAAGGTAAACTAAACTGAAGATAGTGAAGATATCAGAAATAAGTAAAATGATGAAACATCCAGAAAATTGAGGAAAATCTGGACCGAACGAAAAAACACTCTAAGGTCATGGATGGAAAGCAAAAATAACATAATAAAAATAAAAACAATAACAATGAACTAATAACCGAAAAAGAACAAATAATAGAAGTGGTAGAAAATACCATAAAAACCTATATGATACTAAATCAGAGCCGCCTTTAGCGGAAAGAGAAGAACATAGAATTCAAGTTTGAAACTTGGGGCCAGAGGAAACATTTCAGTAGACTAAGTGGAACATGCTCAAAAGAAAATTAAAAATTGACGCACCCCTGGAGAAGGTCAGGCAATAATCGAAATGCTCAAATACGACGGAAGACCTATATTAAATAACTATATGACAAATCTATTACTGAAAAAAAATAATACTGGAGGAATGGGACAACACCTTAGTGGTTTTTTTAATTCAAGAGGGGAGACCGGTAAAATAAGGAAATTATAGACCGAGAGACGGACACGGTACACTTGACCACCTACAAGTCACAAGAGCATTAATAGCGAATGCAAACGACTACAATATTACATTAAGAATGGCTTTTATAGATTACGGAGCAGCATTTAACTCTATATACAAAAACGCCACCTTCCAGGTAGTCTTAGATAAAAAAAAATAATAAAATCAAAATGAATAGAGGAATGCGACAGGGAGACTCGATTTCGCCGCAGTTGTTTACACTGCAATGGAAGACATGTTTAAATGAGTCGATTGGGACACCAAAGGCACATCCATAGAAGAGGAGTTATTGAACCACTTGTGTTTTGCCGACGACATTCTGATATTCAGTGGGAGCAGGGAGAAGCTGCAAACAACGATCGATGAGTTACAAGCAAAATCAAAGGAAATAGGACTAGAGATAAGTATTAGCAAGATATAGATATGACGAATGATATCAAAACCAACAACAATATAAATTTCACGCGAAACCAACAAATCCAAATAGTAGATTCCTATATAATTGGGACATAAACGTGAAATAACTAATAACAATAAAAAAATAGACGACTATCTTTAGTATGGACCAGTTTTAGGAAACTGCAATCAAATCAAAAACTTTCGACCAACATAATATTCTCCCCTTATTAACATACAGAACGGAAACGTGGGCAATAAACAAGAACTGATCACGCAGAGAGCAATGGAAAGACGTATGCTGAACATCCTCCTAGTAGACTTTATTCCAAATATAGAAATTAGAAAACGATTACGAATAACAGACGTAATTTATCGACTGTGCAAACTCAGATGAAGTTGGGCGGGTTACATCGCCAGACTACAAGATAACCGGTGGACCAACCGAATGATTGAATGGAGACCACGTCACCACAGAAGGAGTGTAGGACGTCCGCAAACTAGATGCACAGATTTATCAAAAAATTCGAGTCACGACTGGATAAGAAAAGCACAACGCAGATTAGAGTGGAGGAGAGTCGGAGAGGCTTATATCCGACGATGGATGGAATATCTGTATAGATAGAGGATCTGAAAGTGACAGTACTGAAAGCCTACACCAAAAGGGAGGAAAAGTAGAAGAATAAGATCTTATACATTACAGATGCCGCTTATTACATATGATACTTTGAGATAAGGAGAGTATGATGTGGTGTTGCTTACAAAAAAATGTACGGTGGTCTACTTAAATATAAAAAGTTGATATATTATCCGAAAAAAGGAATGAATTGCACCAAATATATAGTAGATAGGTTGGCTCACCGAAAACGAAACGGACGGTGTTTTGTGACACTAAACCTCAATTCTTCGAAAAACGCCCGAACACGTCAAATTACTTTGCCAGGGGAACATGTAATATTGGCTATCTCCGTTCACCTATCTGCAAGAGATTGTAACAGTAGTGAGAAAATTAAAGAATAATAAGAGTGCGGGAGAAAATGGTATGGTGGCAGAGCTGGTAAAAATAGGCGGCAAAAGTTTGTTAGAAAAAGTACACGAGCTTATACGAGAAGTGTGGAGCAAGGAAAAAATGCCCGCAAAGTGGTCAAAGGCTATACTATGCCCGGTATTTAAGAAGGGTGACAGAGCACTCTGTGAGAATTACAGAGGGATAGCCTTGTTGGATGTAATGTATAAAGTACTAGCAAATATCATATCAGGCTGAGTGGCATGTTAGAAGGAGCCATCGGCGATTATCAGTACGGATTCAGGGTGAACAGATCGGTCACCGACCAGATATTCGTTATGAAGCAGATAATTGCAAGTAGTTACGAACACAACCTAGCATTGCACATGGTATTTATTGATTTCAAGCAGGCATATGACACCGTAAATAGGAAAAAACTATTTTAAAGCAATGGAAGAGCTGCGGATACCTATCAAGTTAGTCAGATTAACAAGAATGACCCTCCAAGGAGCTAAAAGTAAGATGAAGGTTGACGGCAACCTATCAGAAACCTTTGAGGTAAATAGAGGGCTAAGACAGGGTGACCCATTGTCAACGGACATATTCAATTTAGTACTGGAGAAGACACTACGAGACAGTAAAATCCGCACCCAAGGCACAATATATCATCATAGACACCAGTGTGTAGCCTTCGCAGACGATATTACAATTATCGCAAGAACTAGAAGCGAATTACAAAATGTACTGCGAAGACTGTAGAAAACCGCAAGGGAATATGACTTACAGTTTAATGAGCGAAAGACTAAGTAGATGGTGGTAAACAGCGGGGAGGAAGGAAGATGGTACGGGATCATTAAAATTAAATACTCAGAAGGGAGGGAGTATGTGTTTGCAGAAGTGGGCGAATTCTGCTATTTAGGAGTCACAATAACTAATAAAGGGGGAGACAGCGCGGAAATAAGGGCGCGATTAGCAAAAGCGAACAAGAGTGCGAGAGCGTTTCTAAGAACATGTAAGTCTAACATTATATCAAGGAGAGTAAAGTTGCGAGTATATAAGACAGTTATCAGACCGGTAGTGACGTACGGGAGTTAGTTGTGGGTACTAACAAAAACGACCAAAAATGGTTGGAAATCTGGGAAAGGAAGATCTTACGAAGAGTATTCAGAGGTAAAATGGCGGATGGCCAATGGCAAAGAAGAACAAATGCAGAAGTAATGGAATTGTACAAAGAGCCGAGTATAACACAAGTATTAAAATCATACCGGATTCGATGGTTGTAACGTGCAGAGAAGATGGCGGAAGATAGGGCTACAAAGGTCGTGCTTAAACGCGGCGTCGAAGGTAGAAGAAGGAGGTGAAGACCAAGAGCCAGATGGTTGGATGCGGCGAAGGACGACCTTGTGAAATTAAAGATCGGGAACTGGGAGATGGCGGCTAGAGACAGGAAGCAATGGAAGTCAGTAGCAAAACAAGCCTTGAGCCTACAGGGCCCGCCGAGCTAACTATATACCTGCAACCCTAAAACAGGGGCGAATTTCAGTCTAAAAATTCTAAATGGTAATGGGTATCAGAATACATACCATTTTTAGGGTAGTAAATGTTCTAAATCAGCACCTCCAGCGTACATACAGTTCACAAATGTTCTGTTCAAAATGTCGTCGCACATTCTGGAGCATTCGTGGAGTGATGAGACGGCATTTCTTGATTGTACTTTCTCGTAAATCATATAAAGAATTTAATTTTACGGATTGGGTTGCGTCAATTTTACTCTTTAAATGACCACACAAACAAAAATCTAGCGGAGATATCGCTGTCGTCCTTGCTGGTCATTCAATAGCACATGTTCTTCCAATCCATCGACTTGCAAACATTGGATCGAAATACTATCATAAAACCAGTGCATAATACAACGAATGCAACGACCTTTCAAACGATGTCTTTTAAAACTTGAACGTAGGTGAACGGAAATAGCCGTATTGCGTGTCCCCCTGGCAAATTAATTTGACGTGTTCTGGCGTGTTTCGAAGAATTCAGGTTCAGTGTCACAAAGAGTGGGCCAATCTGTATAATAATTCATTAGAAAAGATCAAACAGGTGATATTTTCTATCGTATTTCTATTAGACGTCAGGAAGCAACGAGTGAATATTAAATTTTGCGGTAGCTTAGGGAAAGATTTGTGCAAAGTTCATCCCACATGGTCTGACGGAAAAACAGAGAAGAATTGGATTGTTTCTAGATTGCCACCGGTGATGAGTCACGAGTGTAAACTTCTGAGACGAAATAACAGAACAGTGAAACGGAAAATCATCCCCAAGAACCAAGAACCTTCACTTGTAGAAATCCACAATCAGAACCATCGCATTACCTTCTTCGATAAACAGCGTGTAATTCATAAAACATTTGTGCCTAAAGATAGACAGTAAATAGTAGATTCTAGATTGGCGTAACGAAAAGAATATAACAGCAAGTACAACCGCAATTTCAAGAGAAGTGTAATTGGTTTATAACAATGCACCAGTCCATTCTGCACTGATCGTGAAATCATTTCTCATCAAATACGGCGTTGTTGAGATCAACCAGACTTCCTACCGGCATACTTTTTTCTCCTTCCTAAGTGAAAACTATTCTCATAGAGAAGCAATTTCAGGGCGTATAAAATATTAGTGAAAATGTAACCGACGAAGTGAAAACACTTCTTCGCCTTTGCCTACTGCTGTCAAAAGCTTTTAGAATGTTGCAGTAAGTGTATTAAAATAAATTAGGATTATTTTGAATAAATATCAAATATTTTTCGTGTTGCCTTAAAGGTGTTTTTTTTTTTGTTATGTCTGGGAATTTATCTGTCAAACTTTGAATTTTGGTTGATGAAGTATCAGTCATGCTGCATTTACCTAAATTATATTAATCAATATCATAGAAATATATACAATTAAAACATAGAGAATTGTACAGGAAAAGTTGTCACTGGTGCTTGAGACAAAATCTGTTCAGAAATAAGACCTTCGAAAACCCCACGTGTCACGTAACAATACCAAGAAAAATCATTATCATCCCCAATAATTTTTCCCATTACACCCAACAACACTTACTGTTTTCCGTGATGCCCCACCCAGCAACTGCGAAATATGTTCCAGCTGTTGGTCGTGATGAACCAACTGATGGTAAGCATATAGGGCGTATATATTCTAGAACAACTACATTATTAAATCCAATCTCATATTTTTTTAAGAATGTATACCAGTAAACACAACCCGATTTTCTAATTGAAGTAACCCGATGTCGTTGAATCCATAAGAGACATTGTAATGCGGATGCGGAACTGCTTTTACTACAGTAATTTTTTCTATTGAGTTGATGCAGTCGAGTTTTTCGGCCTGACTTAAGCAGTTACCGGTTGGACCAATGTTGGTTGCTCCCAACCATGCTCGGATGCTGAAACAAACTGAAGTGTGACAAAAGATAAGTTATCTATTGAACGCTTACACCACAAACTCCACGTGTACAATACAATGGGCTGCGGTTAAAATGAACTTTTTGTGGATCAGAGAACCTCCGCAACGAATGCCTGCACTTTGATTTGTGTATGTGGAATTGTACTCTATAGCAGCCAACCAAGGAAACTCCTTAAAGTCGGCTATTGAGCCCCCTTTAACTCTGTACGCTGGTAGGGCATCTAAACCACAAATAGTGTTGTCTGAGAGGGAGTTCAATATTACTTCCTTCTCTTCGCTGGAATTTATAGTGTTGGCTGGAAAACCTGTTGACCCGCAACATACCATTCCTGGGACAGTACCGCATGTGGAGTCTTGCCCAAATTGAATTGCTTCTGGAGTAAATGTTGCTACTGCCTCGGCAATGACGGGGCACTCTTGAAAAGAAACGCAACTGGCATTTTCCCCATTGGGTGTTATACATGGGTCCCCCTCTTGCGAATCCGAAAGCACTTAAATTAGTAACATTTAATTGGATTGATTGTAGATGGTGGTCTAAGTATATACTAAACTATTACAATTTCATGCTACTAGAAGTGTCTAGCGTTTTGTAGAAAACGTAACCATTAATTAATGAATAAATAATTATATCTGTATTAGCATGTACAGTGTATAGTGTGATAAGTAAATTTTCTTTTCCGCTTTTAGAACTCCCTATTTTTATGCAAGGAAAGAATATAACCGTTGCTCGGAAGGACAGGAGTACAGCTAAAAACCTCTTAAAGTGTATCTAGTAACAGGTCGTAGATACATATTTAACGCTGGTTGTTAAAGTTATACATGTACTGTACAGTAAAATACTTTACTAGCATGTACGTATAAACGGGATGAGGCACACACGAAAAAGGAAAAATAATAGTTTTCGTGACCGCTAAATAATAAATCGATGTATATAATATGCTAGGAAATAGTGGCGCTCGGTGGCTCATTAGAAAAAGTACTTAGTTATCTATAATAGTAATAATAGTGTAGCCACACACTGTTTGGCTGGTTTTCAAAGGACGAGATCTAAGATGCGGTACCTTTTTCCATTCAGGTGATATTAGACCATTGTACACACACAACAGAAAAATGTATACAGAAAATTAATAATGCAGTACCAAAATTTATATCATTATTTAGAAAGTAGCCTTGACTTAAAAGCGTTATGCGAACTGTCTAACTTCAATGATCTGTACTTATATACAGGGTGTCCTTTAAATACCTTAAAAGCTTCAGGTAGCACTCTTCTGTAAGAAATACAGTCCTCAAAAACACTAACACGAACTTCCTATAGTGCTTAGTTTCCTCACACGAGACACTTAAAGAATATTATACTTGGCAACGTTGACGATGTCTTTGCGTTTATGGAGAATTTAATTAGTAGGCCGACATTACATGAAGCATTTTGACAAATGTCGAAAAACAGATTTTCTACTTTTCATCACAATACCATGGCCTTGCACTGTTGTCAAATGTAGTATTTACGAAATTTATCATTTTTAACAGTACTTCCAGAAGAGCAACTAGAGCGTCAACTCAATATTAATCTTTACATAATCAAGTGGCAGTCAGTCACTTATCGGCAGATACGTGCAACATTAAAGTTCTCGTTATTGTTTCCATGAAATTCTGTTTTAAAGATAATATGAACTTTAACACTCTCGTACAAGAAAACTAAGCTCCAAATACCTACTTTTTTTTGAAGATTTGTATTAAGCATTCATAAAGGAAAAATTCTACCTGAAGTTTTTAAGGCATTTAAAGGACACCCTGTATAAACTTTTGCATATTTTTATATTCGATTCTGTTCGACATTTGCATACGTCCGTGTTATTAATGGCGCAGTGATTGCTTCAAAGTAGGTGAAGATAAACCTCTTATAATCAGAGGAAACATTTCAGAAAACGGGTATTAATTTTTAATTTGTGTGTTACTTAAAGCTTTTGTTCAAAATTGTTCAGAACTGTTAATTATCTGTCGTACCAAAATTGGAAGTAAAACTTCCATAAAACATTTTTATTTTAGTGTGAAACATATTTTCATTAAAATACCATAAAATTAATATTTGAACAATTATTTATATAAAGTATATTTTTCTATTTTGTGATAGGTTTTTCGGCACCTCTTAATTAGTGATTAGCTTCAGGTATTCCCGTTTTTAATATTAATATTAGAACAATCTGTATAACTCAAACATTTCGGCAAGAAACTTACCTCAATGTGAACAGTAAGTACTTTCTTTGATTATAGAAAATATTTCTATCCTTTTAGTATTTTAGAACATTGAAGAGAGTTATGTACAGGATGCCTTATTTTTGAATGAAGCCATACAGAAACTATGGTGATGATAACATTGTAAGGAAGAGGTTTTGTTTGTATAGTTTTCAAGCTGCAGCACAAATATGATTTGTCAATGAGCCCATAGTCTGTTTAAATATTATTTCCAGAAAGGTTCGATATTTAAAATATATTAAGTTCATTTGGCAATATAATAGAATTATTGAAACGTTTAGCCTGATTAGATTCTTAAATAAACAGTAAGCCCTAAAACAAAATCACTGTGTGTCGCGTTCAAAGGTCCCATAACAACCAGATGGTTCTTTCGATTCTGTTCGATCTCTGGGTCGACTCGGCCCCAAATGAGTTCCCGGGGTAACACCATGGGCGGCCAAAGAGTAGTGCTAGCCACCCTTTCATCCTTAGTATGCAAACTGGCCCTGACTAAACTAGCGGCTGCATCTATAACTCTCCCAAAAGTGTAATAAAGACTGTTGTTATAAAAGAACGTATTTAGCAAAATGAGGTCTCGGTACTAAGCCAATTTATCAACAAACGGTATTAGTTGCGCGAGTAATAAGAACTACGTAAACTATAGAACTTTTACGCAAATGGATTTCAATACTTTGCTTTTCTAAAAAAAAACGGATTGACAGGTGTGATAAGCAAATCATCAATGAGATTAACAGATTTCAAAGAAGTTATGCACTCGTTATATTAAATGGTCCATTCTCGAGTTAGAATAAAATCTTCTTCTTCTTCTTCTTAAAATTGTTTTCGGCAAACTGTTTAATAATTGTTTATTTTGCAAAATAAATATAGCAAATTGAAAAATTCTGCAATTCGCCTTCTAAATAAGATCTATGTGACTATGATTTCTACTGGAACAATGTATATTTGTGTTGCAATTGAAATATAATTACAAACAGAAAACTATGATACAATACATAATCTATAAAGTATCGTAAAAAATTTAAACCAACAAAAATTATAAGCATTGGATTTCACAAACAAACTTTTTTATACTGCACCCAAGGTGCAATAGCATATGGTGGAGTAGCCACACTAATACATAAATATGAATATGTAGAGGAAATTCCGTTAAACACTACTTTACAAATAATAGCCCTGAAAATCAAAATACGTGAATGTTGTCAGACATTAGCAATAGGTAACATTTATGTTCCACCTGAAAATGGCCTATCAAGAAAAGAACTAGAAAGGGTAATAGATCAACTTCATAACCATTCATACTATTAGGAGACTTCAATGCTTATAGCCATACTTGGGGATCAAATAGCCAAAACAAAAATGGAAAAGGGGTCGAAGAAATACTAATTCACAACCCAAATATATCATTATTAAACAATGGGGAGCACACTCATATGAATTTAGCGAACGGGACTTTCTCTGCTATTGGCCTGTCGCTGGCAAGTCCATCCATACAGGCAAATGTTAAGTGGGAAGTACACAATGACACTTGCAACTCAGACTATTTCCCAATATTTATATATTTTACCCAAGTAAAGTGTAATTTAAATGTTAACAAACCAATAAGATGGGGTTTTGATAAATCAGACTGGCATTTATTCCAAAATAGTTTAAATGACTTAGAAATAATAGATAATGACATTAATGAAATTGGAAATACATGCGATACCAAAAACAAATCCTAACACATCAATCAGTCAAGTACCCTGGTAGAGCAATGACATCAAAAAGGCCATAGAACAGAGAAAGAAATCTTTAAGACTTTACCGCAGATACCAAACTCTAGAAAATTTTATTTCGTTTAAAAGAAACAGCGCACGTGCTAGACTATTGATTAGAGAAGCGAAGAAACTATCTTGGAAAAAATTCGTCTCTCAGATAAACTCTTCAACAAATCCTACAATAGTATGGAATAACATTCCCAGAATAAATGAAAAACAAAATTTTGAGCCTATCTCATAGAATTGCATTTGATGTGGACAGTAGAGAAGAATACAATCAACCTTTCAGCATGATGGAATTAACTAACGCGATAGATGAAACAAAAACTACAGCTGTAGGACCTGACAACATTCATAACCAAATGATTAAAAATCTTCCAAATCAAACAAACAAACAACTGCCAAAAATATATAATTTAATATGGTATAAATGTACATTCCCCACGGAGTGAAGATGAGCTATAATTATCCCAATATTGAAGCCTGGCAAAAATAAACACCAACTGAACAGCTATCGCCCGATGTCACTTACAAGCTGTGTATGTAAAATCATGGAAAAAAATGGTAAACATTAAAACAAAAAAATCGCATAAGCAACATCCAATCAGGATTTCGTCGACAACGTTCATTAATAATTTAGCTCTACTGGAAACAAATATATTGAATACGTTTGCTTCGTAACAGTTCTTAACAGCTGTATTTTTTGATTTGCAATAGGCATACGATGCTGTATGGCGATACAAAATACTAACAACGCTAAAAATGGAATTTCTCCTTTAACTATATCCGTTAAAAACTTTATGGAGAAAAAATTTATAAAAGCTCGAATTGAAAACACCACATCTAACAACACATACAGGAAAATGGTATTCCACAGGGGTCCACACTAAGCTGTACACTATGTTTAATTGGGATAAATGATGTCGCAAACCTTAAAAAAGGCACCTATACGAGCTAGTCTATTTGTTGATGACTTTACAATATTCATACGTTCTCATAACCAACAAATAACGCAAGAACTTCTACAAGAATCTATTAATCACCTTGAAACATGGTCAAATCAAAGCTGGATTTAAATTTTCAGCAAACAAAACAGTAGGTATAAATTTTAACACGTTGAGAAAATACCAAAATTAACCTTAAATAAAACCTATATAAAATTCACAAATACGATTCGTATCTTAGGTTTAACCTTTGACCAATGCCTCACATGGATTCACCATATAAAGATGCTCAAGGCAAGGTGTATTAACTCGTTAAATATCCTTAAAGCAGTAAAGAAAAAACCTTGGGGTGCCGACAGGAAAACACTCATGAAAATGTACCAAACCCTAATCAGATCCCAAATGGACTACGGCTGCGCTATATATGATTCTGCGAAAGATTCGTATTTAAAATTACTAGATCCGGTACACAATACTGGTATCAGAATTTCGACAGGAGCGTATCGCACAAGTCCAGTGTCGAGCGTTTGTGTAGAAGCAGGCGAACCTCCGTTACGGTTTCGAAGAGATATCTTAGTGATGAGATATAGTATAACCTTGTTTAGTAACAAAAATGAATCAATAAGAAATAAAATCTTTGACCACATAAAATTTTGTAAATTTAATAAATTTCCAAGAAAACCAAGACCAATAGGACTTAGGGCCACAAATACTTTCTATAAGTACAGCATAGACACGAAATCTATAAATTTCTTTAAATCATCCGTTTTTCTACACCCTTGGCTAACACCATGCCCAAAAATTATCTTATCCTTATCCAAACATATAAAGACAGATTCAACCCACCAGCAATATCGAACTATGCTTGCAGAAACATGTGCCTAGTTTCTAAATTACATAATGTGCTACACAGACGGCTCCAAATCCCTGAACCATGCAGGGTATGCCTTTTCAATAAAAACACAGTTGCTGCATTTCAATTCCACAATTTAGTAACCAACTATACAGCAGAACTTATAGCTATAGCAGAGTGTCTCCAAAAGATACGCTATCACACCTGTAAAAAATTCTTGTTATGCTCTGACTCGAAAAGCGCGTTAGAATATATAAATCAGATGTATCCATTACACCCTATTGTGCAACAAATACAGCAGCATCTCCAAGACCTACATAAGACCGACACAGAAGTCATCTTTACTTGGATTCCGGGACACTGTGGCATCCCAGGAAATGAAATGGTGGACAAGGATGCAAAAATGACAACAACTGGGAAAACTGAAACACTAAATAAAATCACGTCAGAAGATTTCAAAAACTATTGTAAGGAACAAGTACTACAGCGATAGCAACAACAGTGGGAACGAAAGACAGGAAACAAGCTTAGAAAAATAAAAGGAGTGGTAGGCGTGTGGAATACGTCGTATAGAAAGAACAGAAAGGAAGAAATTATATTAACAACACTTAGAATAGGTCATACTGCCATATCCCATGAACATCTCTCTCTACTAGTGCTGTCAATCCGCCAAAAAATTTCAAACCGGTTAACCGGTTCGTAAGAAAACCGGTATTCGAAAAATCCGGATAACCGGTTAATTATCAAAAACCGGTTTAAGCCGGTTTTTCGGGCCGGTTTCTGGACCGGTGTTTTGGACCGGTTATTTGGGCCGGTATTTTGGACCGGCTATTTGGACCGGTTATTTGGGCCGGTATTTTGGACCGGTTACTTGGACCGGTGTTTTGGGCCGGTTTGTTGCACCGGTTTTTGGGCCGGTTATTTGAACCGACTTGTTGGCCCGTTTTTGGCCCGGTTTTTTGAGCCGGTTATTTGGACCGGTTATTTGGACCGGTGTTTTGGGCCGTTTTTTGACCGGTTTTTGAGCCGATTTTTGGAGCCGAAATTTTTTAATGGGTATTTTATAAATTCAGTATACGCAATCATTGCTTATTGTTATTACAGTTTGGCAACGGTAGCCTGAGCCGCGGGAAAAACGGACACTAAATTACAATCTAGTAATTTTCTGTTTTTCTGTTGATATTGATAGTACTGTTCAAGGGTTTAAAGTTTTAAACTTAAAATTTAAAATACATCAAGTTGACATAAATTTACTGTGATTTTCTAATCAAACTTTACATCAATGACATGTGGAACTGTCAAACAGGTAGTGCCAAAACTATCAAAAGAAACGACCACAGCGCTTTGAAAGCCACCCTTGAGGCTCTCCAGCCAGATATTTGTCATGCTGTGCAAAGTATAGTTTAGAGTTTGGTTATGGCACTGGTTTTTTCATTGCCCTCCAGCAATTTAAGTAGCGCTTAACACTTCAGGGTGCCTGTTGGTGCAACCCAGCGTAATGCCCTGTTTGAAGAACGCGTTGCCTGTGTCCTTACGGTTTAAAAAGTAACTAAGTAAACCGGTTCAAAAAATCGGCCTAAAATACCGGCGTAAACAACCAGTTTTAAAAACCGGCATAATAAACCGACCCAAAAAACCGGCCTAAAAACCGGTTTAAAAAACCGTTATTAAACCGGCCTAAATAACCGACTTAACAAACCGGTCTAAAAAAGCGGATTAAACAACCGACCTAGTAAACCGGCCCACAAAACCGGCTCAATAAACCGTCCTAAAAATCCGGCTCAAGAACCGGCCTAAAAAACCGGTTTAATAGACCGGTTTAAAAAACCGGCACCGAATCGGACTCAAAAAAACCGGGTAGTCGGTTAACCGGTTATCCAGATATTGGTTTCTTACAAAAAACCGGTTTTCGGTTAACCGGTTTTCGGTTAACCGAATAATCCGGTTTATGCTGCCAGCACTAATAGATATATGCCAACAATATCCACTAAAGGTACTAAATGGATTTTACAAACACAATAAAATATACAAATATGCTTGGACACAACCCATACGACTAATCCTATTACAGACAAAATTACATGTAAACAACGACGGAAAATCAACGTCAGTTCATTCCCCACAAGGAGGCGGGCCACTATAGGGGTCAGTTGGGTTCTGTACAGCAACCGTAAGTCCCTCTTCAGCCAGTAATGGGAATGTAAGAATAGGAAAGACCAGGAAAATTGGATAATTGAATTTCTTGGATGATACTGTCCCAGAATTTACCTGTATGACCCAAGAAAACCATGATAAACCAGAGTCAGGACAGACGGCCCGGGGGTTCGAACCCAAGACCTCCCAAATGAAAAGTAAACGCTCTACCGCTGAACCATCTTCCTCGGTAAATAACGATCAAAAATACAAGTCAAAGGTGTAAAAGTGCATAAAGGATTAGAATGTGGCTGAGATCACTACATACTTCAATCAAACTTGTATTTACTATACCATATCATGGATCAGTCCAAGGAAAGCAACATGAAACCACAATCATAAACAATGAAACTCTTCAGGTACAATCTACACGGATATAAGAATACGTTTTTTGTGAGGGGTGTGTTTAAATTTAAAACTGAATGATGTGATTTATTCTTCCCCACTAAATATATACGTGAATTTAATTGAAAAAATACATGAAATAGCAAAAGAAGCCCACGGAAGAGTACATACAACTAAAAATAACAGGATACCTTAGTGGAATGAAGAACTAGAACGTATGATTCAAGGGAAGACAGTTCGGGTCAACTCGTCTTCTGCTCTCTTCTCTCCCTTACCTGTATTAATTATCAGTTCTGTTTTCCCTTCTCTACACATAATCGCCTGTTTCATACTTAATTACCCTTACAAGGGTACTTAATTGTTTCACATTGCTTAATTTAATAATCAAATATGCTTTGATATTGCTGAGTATGGTGACATCAATATTTACAGCATAAATCTTGGAGACTAAATTTCCATAGCATCAGCTATACCAACCTAAATCTAATTAAAAGTTACCTTGTTCGGGTTGACTCGACTCGGTTTGGTTCGACTCCACTCGACACAAATCGAGTAAGTTGGGTTCGGTTCTACTCGGTTCAATTCGTCACGGCTCGGCGCAATTCGCCTCGGCTCCCGTCGGTTCCGCTTGATTTGGTCCGGTTCTGCTCGACTCGTATCGGGTCGGCTCACTTCGGATCAGCTCGGTACTTCTCGGCTCTGTTCGGGTCGGCTCGTCTCTGATCGCTTTGGCTAAGCTGGGCTCCACTCGGTTCAGCTCGCACGGCTCGGCTAGGTTCGCCTCGACTCGGCTTGATTTGGTCCGGTTCTGCTCGACTCGTATCGGGTCGGCTCGCTTCGGGTCGGCTCGGCTCCATTCGGATCAGCTCTGTTCGGGTCGGCTCGACTCTGATCGCGTTGGCTATGCTGGGCTCCACTCGGTTCAGCTCGCACGGCTCGGCTAGGATCGCCTCGGCTCAGCTTGATTGATTTCGGCTCGGCTAGATTCGATACAGCAGCAGCAGCTCGGCTCGACTCCGTTCGTCCCGGCTCCGGTCGGCAGGACTCGGCACCTCTCTCTTCGGCTCGGCTCGTTTCGACTCGACTCGGCTCTGTTCCACAGTGGTGTTCTGCGCTGTCTTACATTCTGTACACATAATTTCATGTTTCTTACTTAATTACCTTTACAAAGGGTACTTAATTGTTTCACATTGCTTAAATTAATAATCAATATACTTCGATATTGCTGGGTATGGTGATATCAATATTTTCAGCATAAATCTGGTGACAAAATGTCCCTAGAATCAGGGATACCATCCCAAATCGACTGACAAAATAGCCCTAGAATCATGGATGTCAAATTAAATCCAGTAATTAAATTCCCCTAGAATCAAGTATACAAACCCAAATCTTTTGGGAACTTTCCCTTCGAATGAGGAATACCAACAAAATCGAGTGACATTTTCCATACAATCAGGGATACCAAAACAAATCTGGTGACACAGTTCCCCTACGATCAAGCATACTAACCGGAAACCAGTGACACCATTCCTCTCTAATCAGGGACACCAACTTAAATCAAGTAATAAATTTCTATTACATTTCTAGGTGTTTGGTTTGGCTCGCCACGGTTCGACTCTGTTCGGCTCGGCTCCACTTGACTCGGTTAGACTTTGTTAGGTTCGGCACGGGTCAACCAGGTTTGGATCGCGTCGGTCCGTCTCGGCTCCGCGCGGCTTGTCTCCACCCAGTTTACAACAACTTTACAAACGATGGCTTTCAACCAACTATATTTACGATGGACAATATACGCCTACATCAACGGAGAAATTGAGAGGGCGGTAGCGAAGCTTAAAATTAAATGTGGCCGAGTAGATGTGAGTAAATTGATAACTATTTGGGAACTACTATGTCTAGTGAAGCTTGGCAGACAATTAAGGCCTTAAGAACAGAAAAAAAAGAATGTAGTAAGTTGCAACCAATACCCATAGCGAAATGCATACAATATTATGAAGAATTACTATTCGAGAACAGAACTCAGTTTCAAATAAACTTACATAGAGAAGACAATGAAGTTGATAATTCTTTCAGGACCAGAAAAGTAATTCCAACTTCTGAGTAAAATTTAATGTTTTTACAAGCTTATAAACTACCAGTGCAGTGGAAAACAGCTTATATAAGTAATCTATACAAATTAATGTTAGAAACAAGGGTTCCAATTATACAGTAGAGCACTCAGTGTAACAAATTCTGTACAAACAATCTATTGTAAAGTAATTTTAAAAATGCGTAACAAATTAGATAAAGGACATAGAAGAACAAAATGGATTTCGAGCTGGACTATCCATGGTGGATAATATACTTTACCTAAAGCAAATTATGGAAAAAAGGCTAGCATATGTGCTCGAGGCACATATATTCTTTATAGACTTAACAAAAGTATACGACAGCATTCCATTATTTAAACTTTGGGATGTTATGCAAGAAAGCAGAAATAAAAAATACATACACAAGCTGTACGGAAATTATAAAGAAATACAACGAGTGCTATTAAAGTAAGACAACTAATATCCCGTGAAGTTATAATGACGAAGGATCTTCAGCAAGGATGTTGTATTTTCCCAACCTTATTGAATCTGTAGTTGATCGCAGCCCTGAAAAAGTGGAGACGTAAATGCTGGAATATAGGAATACCTATAGGAAAATATAAATTGTTCACATTTTAGTGCCAACCAAGTTATTTTGTTAACAGAAGATTAAACCGACATCCACTACATGCTAAAGTTAAACGAGGTTTACAACAAGTGAGGCCTAACAATAAATGCATCAAAAACTGAATATATTGTCATTCGTCGTACAGGAGAAGATGTACAACTAGAAATGGACACAATTAAGACTTCAAAAAGCTATAAATGTTCAGGAATAGAATTGACTGACACTGGAGATACTGATGATGAAATAAAAACTAGAATAGGATAGGGCAGATCAATAATAAGGCGACTCAACAGTGTATTGTGAAGCAATCAAATAACAAAAAAGACTAAAATTATGTTATATAAGACCATTGTCGAAAGTTTAAGTACATATGGAGCAGAGTTACGGGAGATCAATACGCGAAATAAATCAAAATTGAGATATATGGAGATTGATTATTGGAGGAAATGCTACGGTTTAACAAGAATGGAGCGGGTACGAAACACAGAAATAAGATAAAGAATGGAAATAGACATAGATATAATGGAAACCATTGAAATAAAGCGATTGCGGTGCGGATATATACAGAGGATGAGAAAGGAACGCTGGCCACAAGAACTATGGATATAGGTCCCGCCATACAAATGGGAAAGGTGGCGATCAAAAAGAACATGGAAAAATGATGTAGAGGAGGTAATGGTCAGCAAAAATGTGGAAAAAGATTTAATGCACAGGCGGCTACTACCGTAGTCTAACTCGCCAATATACAGTTACCGAACACAACGTGGGGATACCTCATGGTGTCTCTAGTTTAAATTTAAAGAATAGCCATTGCAAGTTCTACAACTAAAAGTATGCAGTTTAGATTCGGGTATTCGTAATAAGCATTTATTATTAATTTACTTTCTCATAAAACATAAAAGTCTGTTATGGGCCAATCGAGCTTTTCCGACGACCCGTAACCAAATAGATGGAAAACGGCCTACAGCTTAACTCAGAGGAGTAGGGGGAGTTCGTAAAAATCGCTTATGGAAGAAAATCTTTAGTTGTGTACAGGGTAAGTCAAAATAAGTGGGCGCCACCTTCCAAATCCAGCTGATTGTAGGTCCTCGTGGAAGGCCGAGAAGCGAACAGCTTACAGGAATGGAACCTACCTTTATTGTGCCTCCTCCTATATACATATATATTTGGAGCTTGCAAAATGTTTACACAAACAAATATAGAGTGCACAAAAATAAAAGAGGCAGTAAATTTTAAAACACATATAATGGAATTTTTGAAATGGTGATACAAAAAGAAAAGACAGGAAATGGCATTTTTACAAATTTACAAATAAAATTTGAACGTTCAAGAAACAAAACTCGTCGCCGTTGACGCACAATATTTAGGATAATTCAATGAATCTGTGTGGCCAATGGCGTAGAGTTTACAGGAAAAATACAGTATTACTATCTTTTACAATTAACAATAAACAATTGGCGACTGAAGATCGCTTTTAGGTTGCTTAAAACAAGTTCAATATCGCGAAATTTTGCAAGTTTGCGCGAGAGAAAAAGAAGGTTTATTTTCACTGCACAAAAAAAACTGATTCTTTACCTTGAACTTCGGAGGAGGCAGGCAGAATTCCGGGAGGGTTGATTTTTAAATGCAGGTACAGTCGAGAGGGGGATATTTTTCCGGTCCGGGAAAAATGTAGAAGGCCTCAGGAAACGAGGGGGGAACGAAACGTGGATCGATACGCTCCTGGGGAAACAGATTAATCCCAACAATCACCTTTTCACGGGTTCTAACGCTTTTTATCCGAATAAATCGAGATAAGAAACAATCACAATTGATTGTTCTGTAATCAGGCTACACTGTTAAAACTGCTATTAATCCGACTTAACTTTGTCGATATTAGTTGCCTAAAGCAATATTCGGTACGATACTTGATTTAACAGGTGCCGCCAAAGAAAACCCGCTTTACGTGAACGTTCGTCTCAGACCCGAGCTCGTTGCCCACTCGATTTTTTTTACAGCTCTCCCCTTAAGATGTAATTTGGGAAGACACCGGAGTCATAAAAGGTGGAAGACTGACTGACGTAAAAACGCAACGGGAATCTGCACTCTCCCCCCAAAATTGCACCATATTTCGAAACGTTATGAAATACTCTAGAACGAAAATTAACACTTGAATTCTCAGAAGTGCTTAAGGTCACGCACCAGAAAAACAAAAGTCGGCAGTTTCGACACAAAAGGACCTGTCAACTAACTTAAACTTAGAAAAACACAACAAAATAGGGAAACGGTGACCCAAAATAAGACTGCAATTAAAATACCGTTATTAATTTCTACGAAGCGGCAAACAAATTAAGAAATTAATTCATATAAAGCGGCACATTTTAAAATGAACATAACAAGTCATACAAAGTTACAACGAGCAATCAAAACGTTTTCAAATTAGTGTTGACTGTGAGTGCTACAAGGCATGTCGTAGCTGTCGTGTTACCTACCGACCGCACCTTGTGTTTATTTCTTCGAATATAATCACAAGCAAAGAGAACTTAACCTCAAAGCGTGTCTCGTCGCAATAAAACGCATTTTCATAAATAAACAAATAAAATAATTTATTTAAATATTTTCAGACCACATAGAGTATTGTATAAGGTCTGTTGGAAATTGTTCATTTAACCACTTTTTCTATAATTCTTTGAGTAAGTGCATCCAAATCGTGAATCGGTGTTTTGAAAACAGAATATTTCAAGAGGGGAAATACAAAAAAATTGAGAGATGTTAAATCGCATAATCTTGGAGGTTATATCCTAAGAATAGTTGTGCTAATTAAACGATCTTCGAAAAAGTCACTAAGGAGGTTTAACGTATCTCGCGCATCATATGCAGTTGAATCGTCCTGTTGGAAATACCCATAATGCAACTCGTCATCGTGCAATTAATTTATGAATGGGATCAGAATTTCTTCTCTATACCTAGCTGCTGCCTCTAGAAAAAATTAGTCCTACGAATGTTCTTCTACTAAGTGTTATCCAAAGGCCAAATTTTTGCGCACGAAGTGAAATTTCAGTTAATATATGGCGATTCTCCATGCTCTTCATTCTCATATTTTGGGAATTGACACGTTCAGATAGGTGGAACCAGGCCTCGTCCGAGAAGAAAGTTGGTCGAATAAATCATCTCTATCGATTTTGTTTAATATCCAGTGGAGTATTGCCATCTTTGTGAACAATATTGTGGAAGCAGTTCATGCACGACACCCATTCGATATGGAAATGTATATGCACATTTTCTTTGAAGATGGTTTTGCAAGTTCTGTATGAAAAGTCAACTAGTGATAATGCACAGTTGAGGTGGCATTGGTGATATTTGTCTTACAATTTCAACAATCTCATCGGTTTGTTTTTTAGGCTTACCAGTTGCTTCTATCCTGGTAACGCTACCGCTTTCACGAAAAAACCTTGTAGATTAGTTGAATATAAAATTCTTGATATTGGAACACAACTTCTGGAAATCGTTATTGAAATTCTGCAGAACAATCTGGAATGGAGTAGGTCCACTCACCATTAATTTTTTGAGCAGTCAGAAAATACCACTCAACCATCAACAACTTTTGATATTTATTTACAGTTCAATCTCGCTCATGCAAAAATTTACATAGCCCTCCCTAATTTGAAATTTTTTACCACATGTTATGTAGGTACATTTTGAATTAAAATTGTATGGAGTGTGTGCCTGCGTATTATTTAAATCTATTTTTATACCATCATAATAATGGTGATTTGGCCTAATGAAAGTATCAGTACAAATAATGTATTTATAATAGCCTAAAAAATATGATATTTTAAACTAGACCATATAATTCCCCATTATAATAAAATTGTATATCTGTTTGTTTAATAACTAAATTCTGTATTCATAATTTTAATGATTAATGTTCTCGAAACATAAACGATATATGATATTTGAAATGTTAACGCAACTATTCCTAATGAGCGTAGTAGTACAAATGAGGGGGAAAAGGATAAAGTTTAATCTTCCTGTGTGCAAAGAACTAAATATATGTCTCGTATAACTGTAAAAGTTTGTAGTAGTTTCTTCATCTTCGTTATCCCAATTTTTTAAACAGTTATCCTTGCCAACGTACCGCACATTAAAATTGCATGTAGTTTAAGCACTCCAAAACTCATCACAGCACCCAGGTTTAAGTTTAGGTTCAAAAATTATACGGGAATGTGTAGCATAACTTGAAAAATAATGAGGTACTTTAGTTGAGAGTTTTAAAATCGTTGCTATCATATTACTACTACGAAACCGGGTGAAAATATGTGCTTTAAACATCGTCAGCGACAGTACACAATGTTTCAGCATCATTTGCAGTACGTAAAGTAAAGAATGAAATATTCGAGTGGCAGTAAAGTTTGTTCTCGTCGCCATAACTAGAAATTTATGACGAGGATCATATTCCAAGCAACCCGCGCATTATTCATACCTGAAGTTCGCCATCAGATGCAAAATCCGCACCGCCAACTACCTGATACTGCAATTTCAGTTTCCAATATAATTATGAGAATTTACACGTGCAACTAACGGCGGGGAATTAGGGAAGTGCAGCGTGTACGAGATCAGCTAGAATAATTTACCCTAGTGGGCTAATGAAGGAATTTGCTTTTGCAATCGGAACTATTTAAAGCGGATTAGATAAGATCGGATTAAATCCCCATGAGCTTCAAAGGAATTGCTTAGGTATTAATTTAAGTTTGCAGTGTCTTATTATTCCCCAACTAGGTACTTTGATATAAAATCCGTGATTCCGCGATTGAGCATTTTAACCCTTTCAAGTAGGAGCTACAAAATATACAAAATTCCTTAGCTAAATTCCGGTAAAATTCCACTCAGACGCATCTCTTCGCTTCCAGCAAACAGTTTATAAAGCAAATGTTTTTATTGATCTTTAATTAGTTGAGCTTGTCGAGCACTTGGTTTATTTTGGCAACAAACTGAAGTCAAAGTATCCTTTAGGGCACTGTAAGGTTCTCGTAAAACTCATAAAAGTAAAAACACCGTGAATGAGAGAAAATAATAAGCAAAGGTAAGGACACGCCGAAACTTCAAAAGATCAATACTAAACTATTTTGAGAAGTTTCGTATATTAAATATTCTCTGTTTTCGAACAGCAAAGTGTTCATACTCCGAGTGTATAGAGAAAATCTCAACAAACACCAATAACTCTCAAATGCAAGGATGCTCTTTAAACAATAATATTACCAAAGGAAAATTAATATATCTTCCCCTTAAACATATAATAATAATTATTATTGGCAGAATTATGTAGTACAACAAAAGAGAACCTAAATGTAACTGCCCAAAAAACGACACTACCTCTGAGAGTTTAGACAATAATAAAATTAGTATCAGTAGCTGTTGGATTCCTAATTATTATTTTATATTTGTATATTGAATAAAATTGATTGCGACGTCATAAACCCTCGAAAATAGTCAGACTGGGACTTAATGGGAATAAATTAGTAGAATTTACACATATTTTGTAATTTTTTGTCTCCAAAAGTACATTACCAACAGCGTTAAAACTTTTTTTGTTTAGTTTATTGAGAAAACGGCACTAAACTTTCTATGGAAATCTACTATTTAATATCACACAATATTAATAACGGATGTTGGAAAATGCAGCTGTTTGTAGGTGGCTATGACTTGATAAACGTATGTATGTATGTTGATGCGATGTAAATTTAGGGCAACCCAAAGACTTCTGTTAAACGGTTTGCCTGTTTATTAATCATTGTAACACAAATAACAAGTAAACACCATTAAATTAATAAGTTATTTGAATTAGAATGAAAAAGTACAAAATTTTATTTACTTTTAACTAGAAATTTCTTTCTTTTTAAAATAAAATATAATCAAAATGTACACCAACAGTTTCAATACAGTTCTGAACTCTTTGTCTGACACCATCCAATGCGTTCTTCAAAAATGGGGGCGCGTTATTTATTTTTTAAACTCCTTAGTAATTCGCTGTTTTAATTCATCTAAATTTTGAGTATGCTTTAGAAATATTGGATGTTTGATTTAACGCGACAAACATAAAGCGGTCAATCACAAATGCGAGTTTACTTAGGAGAAATAGAGGGTATGAGAGACATGGGCATGCCACGAGGAAAATGGAAAGACGGCGTCAACAAAAATGCACGGCAAATCTTAGGAGGAAAGAGAGGAAGCAGGAAGAGAAAACTTTTAAGGAAGCCAAGATTCAGCAAATTGGACTGCAGGACTTCTGAAAGAAAAAGAACCATAGCCCACCGATGCAATATATGTTTGAGTTTGTGCGTAAGTAATAAATCGTTCTCAAGATTATTAACTTAATATTAAATAGAAGTAGTGTAGTAGCGAAGTACAAAGAATTCTATACAAGTACTATTTATAAATAATGTTTAGTAGACACAGGGGTTTTTTGCTAATACGGGAATGATATAGTTGCCTGTTTCAGAATAGGGATGTGTTACATACTTATTATAGTATTACGCAAATGTAAGATAGATAATATATTTTCTGCTACCAATATTTATAAATTTATAAGTACCATTGTTACACCAGATGAAAACGATATATTTTGAAACCTATGAACATCAAAATCTATTTTTGCTGTTTCTTCTACATTAAAATCTACCATTTTCTTTTATGGATGAACTGTATGACATCATCGTGTTATTTATCATAGCCTAATAATTTATTCGGCAGAGACTGACTCAGACCACATTATGATGAAGGGGAAATATAAACAGAAGATCAAAGATCCAAAAATTCTAAAGGTAGACAACGTAGAAACATTGCAAATCAGAAATAAAAGACTCGAATAGCAGGATAGAACAAATACGGAAGTAATAAGACAAAATGAACCAGCAGCTAGCTTACAACAGAACTTAGAGGATGCTTAGAGAGCTTAGAGGATGAACAAACAGTAAGAGAGGACTAACGAATAAACAACTAAGGCCCTTGACTAAAAATAGATCCACCCACACTAAAAGAAGTAGAACTGAGAATACAAGCACATTCCCTGGAGAAGACAACATAAACGCAGAACTAAGAAAACATGCAGGTGAAGAAGTAACCAAAAATATCCATGAGCTGATGGAAGAAATATGGATTCAAGAAATAATAAATTGTGACCTACAAAGTACTAACAGCAATAATAAACAACAAAATCCAAGTGTACGCAGAGGAAATACTAGGAGACTACCAGAGCGAATTCAGGAAGAATAGATCCAAAACAGACCATATTTTCACGCTAAGAAGAATTAAAACATTCACAAATACAAGAAGTCAAAGAATTAATTAAAAGAGATATGAAACAAACAGCTGTAAATAATACCATAACATCAAAGTAAAAACGAGAAAAACGCCGGATGATGACGGATGAGATTTTAAGAATAATGGTAAATAGACCCATTTACAAGAATATACATTTAGACGAATACCACAAACTAAATAAGGAAAACAGGAAAAAGGTAAGACAAACGAAAGCAAGCCGTACGCTCAACAATGTACTGACATTGAGGAGCATGACCGAAAACATGATCTGTTTCACTTACACAAAAAGGTTAAAGAAACAGCTGGTGCCCGTAGGTATTAAGGGACGAATGATTTAATAGATCAGGATGACAAATTTATTCTTTACATAGACCGACAGCTAATCCAATGGAAACATAACCTAGAAGAACTTTTTGCATTTATAAGATCTCTAGAACGTGCAATGCAAATGCCACTGTAGGCCCACTTATAACAGACGAAGAAGTTAAAAAATCAATCCATAAGGCGAAACCCAGAAAAGCAACAGGTCCGGATGTAGTCCCAACATAAATATTGAACATGTTAGAAGAAAACGGTTTGCTTGGGCTAGAGGCAAAATAGAATCAAACTGGTTGAAATCTGCTTCTGCAACCATTCCCAAGAAGCTGAATGCAAGAAAATGTAGCGACTATCGTACTATTAGCCTGATGAGCCACGTCTGAAAGATATTCCTATGTGTTACTCATGAAATAATAGAATGGTAGAAGAAGGAATCGGGGAAACTCAATTTGGATTTCATAAAGGTTTGAATACTAGAGAAGCTTTACTCAGCTTGCAAGTCCTCCAAAGATGTAGATATGCTAAATGTGAATCTTTCTGGGGTTCATTGACTTTGAAAAGGCTTTCGACAAAGTTCGACATAATAAAATGGAGTATGTGACAAAGATCTTCGTTTTATAACAAACCTGTACTGGCAACAGAAAGCTTGTGTACGTTGTTACGCCTTTGATCTTTTCTACATACAAAATATTGGTTGAGGTGCAAAATCAAACTCGCAACTACGCCACTGCTTAGGTAGAAAATTAACAATGTTTGACAGACGTTAGCATCCCGGAAGCCCAATCGAAGAAGGGGTAGGTTCCAAACAATTAATTTATAGGCGCCACCAACTTATAATTTACTAACATCGTCCGAGGTGGAAAATGGGAAGTCGAACCCCAAGATAGATAATCACCTACCTTATGTCCCATGTCTGTCCTTAGGTAGACTTAGCTTCAGATATTTCGACATAAAAGAAAAAGACAAGTTGCAACCAAAACCTCATTTAATTAATACTATAAAACAACCGCACAATTACCATTCTTCGGTACAGAATTGTACACAGAAGTCCCAACTTTACGTTCACATAGCCGAAATAAAAGAATTTAATTGGGCGAAACTGAAACAATTTGAGGAAAATTATTGCGCTCACCAGAACAGATAATTTTTCATTTTTAGCGCACTAATCGTTGTAGGAGGCCTCCGCGGATTAGAATATTGCGTAAACATAAAGCGACCTAGGAACGAAAAATTTCATGCGGTATAAACCTTGAAAACACAATACAATGTCAACTATCGAAGCATCCTAAATAATATGGTGTACGTAAAATTGTATCCCCAATAAATTTAATACTACAATTGTACTTACTATCTAAATATTTCCTCAATTAGGCCCCAATAGTACAATTCAGTGACACAAAATCAATTAAATAATTAACTCTTAACCGAAGGTAATGAAATTGTAAATACAAAGGCAAGGTGATAAAATTTAATGTATAAACAAATTTAAATGCACTTCCCTTTTAAAAATAGGTAACGGTTATCAACGCGACCGTGTCCCAGGCTCCTTACCAATGGCCCCAAGCGTCTGCTCGGTTTTGGAAAAACCTTCCCAAGGTAACTCGCCGATGTCTGCGTATCAATTGGACCAGCCAGCGGAACGTAGAATTTTTCCACTGGGTCGAACCTTAATTACGGGATTTCCAGCCGCGCAAATTTTGCCTAAATTAATTCAACGGATATTAGAATTAAAGTACAGGAAATTAAGACAGGGACAAAATTTTTCTGTCAATAAATAACTCACCAGTTGATGGAAACTGGCATACCACAACAAAAAAGTCTTCTTGACCGGGATAAATTCTAAATTGGAAATTGAATTCCTGGAGTGTCTGCTTTCCCTCAACTATAGGAACGAACTCCTGGGTGTAGTGAACCCCAAATCGGAAAATGAATTCCAAATCGATAAATGATTTACCAAGAATTAGATCACTATTCACAAATATACATCCGGCAAGAACGACAATACTAAAATTTACGGAAACCGTCGTTAAAATTTTCTTCC
>JABXWE010011280.1:0-17188 GCA_014611495.1 Limonius californicus | reverse complement strand
TAGCAGATTGTAGGATTTGTGAGACGTCGTGTTTTAACTGCAATAAAGTTTCAATAGTTTCAGCTCCCGAGAGCAGATCGTCAACATAGAAGTCGTTGGGAATGACCTCACAAGCTGTAGGGTGCTCCGCTTGATGATCAAAAGAAAGCTGTTGTAGACATCGTGTCGCTAGATACGGGGCGCTGCTGGTACCATAGGTAACAGTTTGTAGTTCGAAACATTGCACCTCCTCAGAGCTGTCGCCAGAAAATTCTTTGTAAGCGGCGGTCAGGTCCCGAGACTAAGATTTGACGGTACATTTTTTCTACGTCCGCCGTGATTACGTAGCTGTGCCTGCGAAACCTCAGGATGACTGTGAACAATTCATTCTGTACGCCCGGGCCGATTAATTGAATATCGTTCAACGACAACCCACTATCTGACTTAACTGATGCGTCAAAAACAACCCGCGTCGTACTAGTAGTGCTTGCGTCTTTTATCACGGCGTGATGAGGTAAGTATGATTTTAGACCTTCCTCTGCTTCGCGAGACTCGTCAATGCGAACCACATGACCTGCATTCTCATACTCTTGAAGGAAGACTGCGTAGTCTTTCTTCAACTCGGGTTCACGATTCAATCGTCTTTCTAGAGAGTAAAAACGCTTTAATGCTACGTCGCGCGTATTTCCTAACTCTTCCTTGTTTTGTTTAAAGGTTATGCTAATTACGAAGCGATCCGTTTGATCACGCCTGGTAGTATTTTTAAAATGTGTTTCGCATTGTTGCTCTTCTTCGCTCAACACCCGTTTCTCGAGACAATCGTCTATGTCCCAAAATCTTTCCAATTGCTGTTCTAAATTTAAATTTTGAGTAAAACCGCAATGAGTTATATTCACGGGCGACATTATAGAGAAGGGACCCGAGATAATCCAACCTAATTTGGTTTTTTGTAATGTAGGGTGGTTTTTATTAGTAGTAATCTGCCCTATGCATATTAGTTGCCAAAATATAGATGCGCCCAATAGCAAATCAATTTTTCCTTCGACATTAAAATTAGGATCAGCCATCTTAATATTTTGCGGAATGTTTAACTGAGTTGCGCTAAACGACATTGCTGGCATATTTTCCGTAATTTTAGGAACAATCAAACATTGTAGTGTAGCCTTAAATTGATTAACACGAGATTGAATATCAACTTGTGTCTTGTGAGTCACACTTGAACACGACTGATTTATTCCTATCACCGTTGAACTTATTCTGTTCACAGGTAGCCCTAATTTTTCTTGTAGAGCCTTCGTAATAAAATTAGCTTGCGAACCGCTATCGAGCAAAATCATACACAGGTCAAAGAATATCTACCTACGGAATCAGAAGAGTCACTTGCGGCGGCGTCTTTAAAGTTGGTGTAGCACGTTCGCGGCTGCTATTCGGGCGGCCGCCATGTTTAAAAGTAGTAAAGCTAAGCGCCCTGCGACCTTTCAAACGTATTGTTTGGCGTGTAGGATGCGGTACAAGAACGCGCTCTAATTCGTATTACATTATTTCTGCTGATTTTCATATTATTATGTAGCTGTATCCAAGAATTTGCTAATATAAAATAAATACCAAATAAATACAGTCGAAATCCCACAAATAATCGCTATACATATTTAATCGTGCTTAAATGCAAACGTAACTACTCAGCAAACATTAGAACGGTAAACTGTAAAAAATAAATTGGAATTTACGTTTAATAAGCTACATTAAATAAAATACATTGTAATAATTTTACAATTTATTTCTAGGTACAACTTATTAACAAAGAATAATATAGCATATCGTAATATTTTACAATATTCTTACAAATGCTTTAAATTTAAAAGCTTTCTGTTTCTGCATTTTGGAGTGTTCATAGTCCTATTTAAGTATTTTAAAGAATAATATATGCGTAATCTAACAAATAACTTTAATAAATAATTTATTGGAAAATCGGGGCAAGGGAAAGAAAAATTTATAGTTTTTAAAATTGTAACTATTTCTGCTCCGAACTGCTGTTTTTTGCAACATTCTGTGACACTATTTAAAAATGCACTTTCCAGTTTAGAAATAAAATTAATGAAGTCTTCATTTGGCATGCATAAATTGCCATAGGTGTCTTTGTTGACATTTTCGTATGCTTTAAAATGGCAAAAATATGCGGAACCTTCCTCTGGTGGAACATTGGACATATTTATAACGTTTTGCAATTTTCACATGAGTGAACCCCAAAACAATTTTAATAAATAACCTCATACATACCTGAGGGCATTTTTTTCAGGTAGTTGTTTCTGTTTATAGTCTGTTGTGCCAGTTAATACCAAGTTTAACTGAATATTAGGAGGGTTAACGTAAACAGGCTGAAGAGATAATTGTGTTGCGGGGTGGGCAATCATCTTTGATAACACACAATCAAAATCCTCTGTGTAGTTTGCTCCTTCGGAGTAATGAAAGTATTTTAAACAAAATAGTTTTTTAAAAGCTCTTATAAATTGTATTGGGGTGGGATTCACCGAATTTCCACCTTGCTGCCTTATGGATCCGAACAAATTTTCTAAAGCGTCTTGATTAAGACGTCATGTTAGCAAGTATGAATAGTTATTTGATTTTAAGGTCTGCCATAAATCTAAGGTACTTTTGATGGTTATTTGCCAACCATTTATACATTTTATTATATTGGTGACGTCCTTATTATCAGAATTAATAATTTTGAGGTTTTTGAAAAAGGAAAGGGCATTTTCTAAAAATTCGATTTGTTTTTGTGAACCCATGAAAGCTCTACCATACATTTTACAATTTGTCGCTCTAGACGAATTTAAAATATCAAACAGTTTGTCAAAAAATCTATAAATTGAGCAGTTCCAGCAGCTGGTGGGGGTAAAGCTTTCAAACTTACATATGTTTGCATAGCAGCAGCAACTGTTTGACTAAAAATCTGGGTTGCAAGTTTGACCCTCATTTTCTGAAAATTATTTGGGAATACATGGCCATCAGTCAGTTTGTGCGCTAATCTTATATGAAGGCGCTTGTCTGCTTTGTTAAGAAAAATAATATCTTTCCAGTTTGCCTGATTATTACCGAAGAAAAAGTTATATTTAATAAGATTATTTCTAACTGATTTAAGTAAATGGGGTACATCAAAAATATAATAAAATTTTTTACCATTTAATTCAAAATGACTTTTTTCGGGAGTAATATTTGATTTATTTGACAGCTGAATGAAATTAGAACCTTGATCGGAAACTAATGCGCACACATTTAACCCAATATTGTCAAGTTTAGATACGTATAGATTCTGTGACAATGTTGTACAATTCTGCACCTGAACATGTTGTATTAACAAATAAATAAGCTATAGGCTGTTTCCAATTTACAAAAATTCCTCGTGCCATAATTACCAATTACCGATTTGGCTGCTGCATATTTTTTTGTTTTTCCGGTGTCATGAATGCCAGTTAAACTATCATTAGATATATCATAAAATAAATACTGTTTCAGTGACATTTCATCTATGCAAAGAGTACAATATTTTGCTTTATCGTGTAACCCATCAATTTTTATCTTTATGAGCGTAAGTACCTCGTTATGTAATCCTGGCATATATTGGAGATTTTGGGTTATTCTTTGTAGACCGCGTTTTGATGGTAAGCAAAATGTATTTGCAATAAAACTGTAAGCCTTGGGACTCACGAAAAAGATAGTTAGCGCAAACTGTTTCAATTCCATGGAATATATATTTCCCTTTTTATTTCCTGCTGTTTTAAATAGTTTTGCTTGGCTTACAATAAAATTTGCCAAGTTTTCTGGTAAGAATTTACCACACATGTTTTTAAAATCGTTGAGATCATATTCCTTCTGCAGAGTTGTTTTCTGCAGATGCTGCCGACGCAGTTTTCTTATAATACGATTTTTTGCAATTAATGATTTCCTTAACTTTTCTTTTCTTGGAGAAAACGTAAGTATGGCTTTTTCAGTTTGAGTTTGGGCGTTAACATCTACAAAAAAAAAAGATTTTACATTGGACTATGTGGTCTATAAATGTAGTGGTGCATAATTGATTGAAAACAATACTTACATTTACTAATACATATTGGCATTTCTATAAATGCTGGTGCAGGCAAATTTGCATTGCTGCAACCTGCATAAGATAAAGGCAGGTTATCAGTGGTGTCAGTGGTTTTTTGTTTTTTTTGCAACTTCATTTCGTTCAATCAGCCGTTTTCTTTTCGTTGCTACTTTAGGGGGAGGATTGGCGATATTAAATATTAAATTAAATTAAATTAAAAAATAAATTATTGTTTGTAAATAACTGCAAGTAAATTAAAACAATAAAAATAGGTATCATAAATAACGATTTTACCTGTCTTTATCTTTAGGGAACCGAAAAAAACTGAGGTCTTTGTTTGTATTAGAATTGCTAGTGCAATAAAGCGCTGAGCACCAGTGTCCACCTTTCCTCATTGTGATCAAACACTAACACATTTTAATATTTTTAGCAGTAAACTTTAACACTCAAAGAAATAGCAAAAAAATATGAAATAACCCTTTACTACTTGCCGTGGTATGAGCATAGGTAAGAGTGATTTAAACGTTTACTACACAGCATCATGGCTGACCGCTCGCATGCGCAGAAAAAATAAGTTACAGTACTTGGGAGGTAGAGTCGCTTCTGATTCCGTAGGTAGATATTCTTTGCACAGGTGTTGTTGCCCTGAAACGTCCTTGACGTACACACAAGCTGTCGATAAAAGGATAATTTGGGATGTTAGGGATTTTGATATAGCGTGATTACTAAGAGAAGTGTCGGATGTTCCCTGACTCGGCAGACTAATGTTATCGCTTGTATTAGGATTCGAATTTGCATTATTACTTGCGTTATTCTTATTTCCAAAATCCAAATGTAACAACGAATTGTGTTTACGCTGGCAATGTTTACATAGCATTGTAGATTTGCATTGATTTGAGCGGTGACCCTTGCGTAAACAATTTATACAAAGCTGGCTTTGTTTTGCCTTATCGATACGAACATTAGGAGCTAATTCCGCAAAAGATTCGCATTTATAAATCGCGTGAGGTGCCGATCCGCAAAATTGACACAAGGGCTGTGAACCCGCAGACGCAACTAAAGCAGCCATCTTGTTTTTGACTACAACTGGTTTATTGACCTGATTAATTTTTGCTTTAATCGCTTCTAATATTCGACACCTCTCATTTAGAAACTCCGTAAATTCGTTGAGCGTTGGTAACTCATTTTTGCTGGCGATGCAAGTTTCCCATTCCCTTTGCGATGTGCAATCAAGTTTGACTGAAACTATATAAATAATAAGCGCGTCCCAAGTTTCAGTAGACAAGCCTAGATTTTGTAAAGCCCGCAAATGTTTCAACAATTTGTCGTGGAGCTCACGTAATGTTACATATGATTCCTTAATTATAACTGGCATGTCACAAATTGCGCGAATGTGATTATTTACTATTAATCGTTTATTTTCAAACCGCTTATTAAGCAAATCTAGGCTTGCCAGATTTCATTAAGGAAAACAACGGACACCTTAAATAGGGGCCAAAAAATCAGCACCGCAGGCAATTTTTTTTTTGCGTTTCAAGGTCAAAGGCCTTAGCTAAAAAGGAGATAAATTTAGGGTTAAAAAAATTATGTCAAAATAGGAGTTTAGTAACTTAACATTTTTTTTAATTAAAACTTACTACGCAGGTAGGTACTTATATTGGGAGGTTGTTAACTTATATAAATAGCTTTGTAGTGTTTCCCGTTTTTGAAATAAAAAAGAAACAGTAAAGATTAAAAGCTTCCTATGAAAAAAATGTTGAAAGTAATTCAGAAAGAAAACATTTTTTCCAATTTATTAATTATTAACATACAAAATATTGTACGTAAAACGCAAGGTACAAAGTCGTATACCTAAGTAGGTATATAGGCTATATACCTACTTAGGTACACGACTTTGTACCTATATAGGTACTTATTCTCAAAAATAAAATAAAATTTTTAAAATAAAACAGATAAACTACAAACAATAATAAATACAACAAACAAAAATAAAAACAAAAGAAATGGACATCTTTTATTGGTCGATAGCAAGAGAGGGACCAGGTTTGCTATGTTCGTATTTTTCAGCAGATATAACTTTTTTAACCCTAGACCACTAAACATACCTGCAAGTTACATAAACACTAAACATTCGTAAATTTTACGATGGATGTATTATACGCAAACTATTATCATTTTTGAACAAGTAAGCATATTTATTATTGTAATGATATTCAGTTACAAACATATAAAATTATAAAAATGAAAATAAATATTATAGGGCACAGTTTTGGCAACAGAAGGCACGATGTTCTCCACATATAGCACGATTGCAACGGTTGCAATAATTTGTGGTCATCCTGCGTAGGCGTGATGGGCAAAAGGCACATATTGCACGTTTCTTCTCTACTTGAATGGGTCTTTCAGTTGGCAGATCAATATTTAAATTGTCACATATATCTTGTCGTATTGGACGATGTAAAGTAGAGATGTTAATTCGGCGTTCCATCCATGGTCTCACTACTTCATCTTTCAGACTAAGCATAAATGTCATCCTGGAAACAGTTTTATGTCCCAATTTATTTCTGTTTGAATTATATAATGAATCACTCACTGCTGTTATATCAAATCATCCAATTCAAAGTTATCCTTAGTAGCCTATGGAATAAAAAATCATGTTTAAACTAGATACATATAATTTCCTGAATCTAGCTCAGGCATGATTTTTGTCTTTAAATTTGATCACTTGATATTTAATTATGGGCCCATCGGCATATTGCGGAATTATAAATTTATGTACGCCTTATTATGGAATGCAAAATATTCCAACACTATTTTTCGGTTATAATTAATAAGCACGCGAGATCGATTTGAAAAATAGTTCACCTTGTATACAGACAAAATTTGGCATACAAAATACACTAGACTAAAGACTCTAGTTCCGCTGTTTAGTCATAAATATATTTACTCGTTATCCCAGAAATAAGAATAGGCAGGTAAAATTCCCCAGGCGACAACTATAGATGAAGAGATAAGAGGGTCATAAGCTGTTGTCGTCATCGTGAATTGTGTTTTAGAACGTAAGAATTGTAATGGGGTAGGTTTATATTAATTTCTAAAAGGCGCAAACAAGAAATCCGTCAGCTCTCCTTAGGGGCCTTAACGCAAAGTGCGCAGAGGCACCATAGGTGGGCCCATTGTGCTGCCTCTGCAGCAGCTACAGTAGCAATTTTGCATATTGGTATATACTGTGGCGTAGATTTGGGTCATCGGAGAAGAGGAAAAGATGGATATGTCCATATGCTGGGTTGGCTCAGCATTGGCATAAATACTGAAGTGTCTATTGGAGGCATATTGTGGAGGGAGGTAATCTACCATTGCGTCTACAAGAGGGGTCTTGTGGCGCAGCCTCAACAGCAACTTCCTCCACAAAATGGTCGAGTGGTGGAAGGCCTAAAATCACCTCTAAGGCGGCCGTAGGGGTTGAACGTATAGCACCTGTAGAACTAAGACAGACAAGACGTTGTACATGTCCTAGTTTGGTTGCTGCAGTAACTTGTCCGACTCTAGGCCACCAGACAAGTGCTCCATAACACAGCATAGGTCTAATCACGGTAGTATACAGCCACAAGGTAATTCTGAGAGAGAGTCCCCAGGATTTAGGGGAAGGATGCCTATGATGGCGTACCTAACTTTGGAGCTCTATTACTCCTTTAATTAAATACTTACAAAACAATTAAAAATATGTGGTTATACCTTATAACTTATAGATTGATAATATCCATTAAAATTTTAATACAGCATATATTTGTTTAAAATATTGCTTTTTCAAAAAAACGGTTACTATGCCATCATAGGCAACAGAGTTGCTTATGATGGCATACCCTAAATAAAAAAGTGACGATGTCTTTATTATAGATTTTATTAGAGAAAAAAATAGAAAACAACATGAATACATTTAGCTTTTATATAAAAAAATGCATTTACAGCTAATTTACATTAAACTTAAAAAAAAAACATTAAACAAAATCTTATTTATTGGCACAACTCGCACGTGAACTGCTTTTTTTTTGGGCCACACCTGCGCATTCGGAGTGACACCACGCCTTACATTTCTGACAACGAATCCATGGTTCGTTGGAACGGGATACAGAATACAATTCATTGCAATATAGACAAGAAGCGTCTGATTCATTGTCTGACTCCCCGAAAGCATTGTCATTTGTCTCGCCATCGCTGCAATTAATGTCTAATAATGCTTCGTTTAGCTTCCCTTGCTAACTTTGCTCTCTCTTTGATAAGCTTTCCTTCTGCCTTTTCCTATAACTCAATTATATTGGGGGTTGAGTTAAGTAGGCCAGTCTTTCTAGATTTTCGTGGTTTTTTGATTTAGTTTTTGCTCAGCTAACGGCAAAGGGGATAAATCTAGTATAGTAAATTTGAGTTTTTTGGCTGCAGGAGAAACGAAAGGTGTTATTTTACATTGTCTTGGTGTGGATGGTTCTGGCGTGGAAGGTCTGGGCGAAGAATGTCCCGATGGAGAGGATCGGGGTGAAACAGTTGGTGTTAATGGTCTTGGTGTGTGTATCTGTTCGGCATCTGTACCTGTAAGTGGTTTGTGTTTGTCGGTGGTTAAAGAAGGAGCAAACAGCCAGTACTCAAAAATGCTTTCATTAAACGGGTGTATTCCGCTTTTGGCAAAAGCGTTTACAGCATTTAAGGGAATGGCACTTTTTAAATAAGCTGTTTTAAAAAGACCAGCTACCTTGAAATGTGTTGCAATTTTGCCTGGATTCTGTCTAAGCCACGTCTGAATTTCCTGGTCATAATAAGTCTGTAGGGGGCCGAAGAACCCCACGTCTAGGGATTGTACACGGTGTGTGCAATGGGAAGGAAAACAAAATAATATGATTCCATTCGCTTTTGCATATTCTAGCACCTCTAGGCTTTTATGACTACTGTGTCTATCTAGTAACAATAGTATTTTGTTTTCATTTGTTGCTTTTGTGTAGTGTACGAAATGACGTAACCATTGTACAAACACTTCGCTGGACATCCAGCCCTTTTCTTGGCAAAATGTCTTGGCGCCTGTTGGGGCATTATTCATCAGTTCATCATTAAACCTTTTTCTTGGGAAAATGAAAGCTGGTGGAATAAATGTACCAATAGCGTTCATAGAGCACACCACTGTTAAATGTTGTCCACGCTCAGCGCTACTAAGTATTCCTACTTGTTTTCTACCTTTTGTTGCGAATATTTTTTGTGGCTTTTTTGCACGGTGCTCAGGCCTGATTAATCCATATTGTAGATATTTTAGGGAGGAAAATTATATTTTTGTAACTGCGTCAATATCTGAGTAAAATATAAAGATATGTTGTTTTTATTAAACGCCTGTGCCCGAGCGTGTGACGTATTTTCCGGAGTTAAAGAAATCGTTGGATTTCTCTTCAAAAACCCGGAAACCCATTTTTTTCCTGCCATTTGAAGTTCCCTATTGAAAGTATGTTTAATGTGATTCTTCTCCGCTATTTGGAATACTAGTCGCCTTAGATCCTTTATAGTTAAACCAAAGAATCTTGTTTCCATTTCTAATAAATGAAGTCGCAGTTCTTCTTCTACATCATGGCCTAGAACTATTTTTCGACCTCCCAAGTCACCTTTTAAATTTCCGGTACCGTTTTTAAACCTTCTGCGTAATGTAGTCGCTGGAACATCAAAACTCTGCGCTGCTAATTTCCAACCCATTCTTTTCTCTCGAACGTAACTTAATGCCATTTCCATAGCTTTTTCGTCCTATTCCTGCCGTTTTCTTTTAACACCAGCCATTCTGTCAACAAAAACAAATTATGTTAGTGACAATAATGATATTGTTGTATCAAAATCTAACAAAAAATACAGTTCCTATGATGGCATACCATGCAAAGGGTACGCTATCATAAGAACCTGCTTAGGGTGCCATCATAGGGAATTCGGCCATTTTTATTAAATCAGTCAAAGTTACGATCCAGCAGCAATATTACCGCAAATGTTTACATGAGAACATGCTGAAATATCCACTGATTAGCATGCAAGTTGATTTGTCCCTATTCGTAACACATTGAGAAAAATAATGTTTATTATTGAAGCCGCAAGTATTACATCAGCACTTACCTTAATTTATTTTTATTAACCAACAACACAGAACACGTCCCTTGCTCACGAGATTAACAGGAGCTATTGAGATAGCGTAGACGCACGACTCGATGTATGCGCGTTCGCGCCAAAACCTATAGTTTTTTAAATACGCCCTCGTTTAGGTATAAAAAATAGCTTCACTTCTCCCCAGCTTTCCGATATGTATCTAAACGCGATACATGCCCAGTAGATGTGCACCAGGTGAGCAAGTATGAAGTCCAGTCCCCATTGTAATAGGGATGGAAAGACAATGTCCACTCCTGGCGATTTGTAGGGAAGAAAGGAATTTATAGCCCAGGTTATTTTGGCTCCCCGTACGACTTGGTCCGCCACTTCCCAATCCTCCTCGGTGGGAGGTGGGGCGTTGGGCCTTGACCATACACGGTCAGGCGTGAAAATACAGCCTGGGATATGTGTTTGAATTAATACTTACGCTGTGTCTTTGGGTTTGGTTGTAAAGGAACCATCCCCTTGCTTGAGACAGCCTGGTTGTTAATTGGGGTCCTTGGAACGGATCCTTTGTAGTCTAGCCGCTGCGATAGTGGTCTCTATGGAACTGCAAGCAGTTTTCCAAGAGTTCCCTTGCCTCGAGTGAATTTCTTTCTTGTCTAGTCATTTTTGGTCTTTATATGCCTCCCAGTCACTAATCGCTTTGCTTTATTGAAGAGTTTGCCCAACTTTAATTTCATCCTGTCGAGTTTCCTGCACCACATACCATGTCTGATCGCCAGAAGCACATTATCTAACAATCCTCCCAAATGATCTTCTAGAAAATTTAAATATCTGTCAGCGGTTAAATGGCTCTCAAAAACGAATGGACGAATGAGCATGTTATCAATAATTCCACACCAGATATTCACTGAAAACCTACATTGATAATTTGACACTGTGATCTCGCGTGGATTCTCAAAATTCCAAGAGTGGCTGTTCTTTCTGTTCATTAATCCATTCCTTGTAAATGTTGCCTCATCCGTGAATAAAATTCTATTACGTAGGTTTCGATTTTGAATAATCCCGCGGCAAAATTCCATACGACTAGCGAAATCTGCAGGTAAAAGGGCTTGAACAGGCTGGACATCAAATGTATATAAACCATGACGTTTTAATGTTCTCCAAACTCGCATTCGTGGTGCATTAACTTGTGCAGATACACAATGAACAGAGGTGCTGGGATTATTATCAATTTCTCGCAGTATGCTATTCTCATTGTCTAGTACTTGCTGTATTGGACGCTCAGTCGGCGGTTTCGGGAATATTCCGTGTTGACGGAGATGGTTGTGCACTCGTTGGAAAACTCGTCGGTCTGGTAGTCGCCGATTTGGAAATCTCAACCCACATTCTCGAGCAGCTGCTACCGAGTTTCCATCAGAAAAACCGTACATGTAATGGTATTCGGCGTACTCTCGCGTTGTAAAAGTAAACATTATCATCACTGTTAATAAGCGCAAGCAGAGAAATCAACTTTAAGGTGCTTTACTGTTTGGCATACAAGTAAATAATAGAATTTCCATAGTAATGTAGACAGTTTGTATCAAATACCACTTAATATCATTTATTGTTTCGGCTGCTTCACTATTTAATTAAAACAGGCCATAAGTTCTTTATTAGTCGAATTAGAAAAAATGACCACTCTTTAGTTTCGATTTCTTTTCACCTCTCCCACACGTAGGTGAATTAGTGACCTCACGTCATGGGACACTCTGCATTTACACGCACCTATTTTTTAAAATTATTTATTGTATATAATATAGGAAAATAGAAAATCAAACACTATTTCTCATCACTTTATTTACTCTAAGTTTATTAACATGGTTATGTATTTACATTTTTGATATACCTACGACGAACTCACGGGGAACCACCATACGCTCCTTTTATATATCTGGGCCGCCCAATTCTCCAACTGCTGCTTTTGGTTGTTGTCAGGTCGGCAACGCGATACATAGATTTAAAATGATGATGGAAAAAGTATGTAGGGTAGAGTTGGATTGTAAGAAATAGTTGTTTTAGATGAACTGTATTTATTTACTCAATAACAAACACCTTATCCTACAATATTAATGTTTTAAAATTAGAAATACTCTTAACAGTTGCAGATGTCAACCCTTAGGAGTACCTCACAACACTGACGGTCGTTGCTGTAAAACCGAAAAAGGTTGACCAAAGGTTGACCATTTGCATGCACCTAGCCCTGTGAAAATTGTTAGAAGTAGGTTCACACGGCTGGCAATAAATAGAAATATGCCGAGAAATTTAGGAATTTACCTAAGCGTGGCGCCTATGATATTTAAGACGGAACAGAGTACATCCTGCAGCACTGTTTTGGCTGCGGAAGGTTCGGTATCCTGTGATATTGTTAGTAAAGAGCTGCAGCTGATATCTATTCAAGTTTTTGGAAGGTGTCTTTTTGTCTTTTTGTTACGTTTTGATTCATGGGGGCTGGAAGTATGACAGTGTTGCAGACGGATATGTTGAAACATCAGTAGAAAAGAAGAAAATAATTGCAACGAAAATAATGGGCTCTTCAGTTGCTGTGGGTTCAACAAGTAACGTCGTGGTGGAAGAACCCAGCTTTAACTCGGAAACAGCCTCTGGAGTTAATTTGAAAAATGTTTCAAACTGAGTTACAAAACAATGAGTGGTTATGGAAGTCATCATTTTATACAGATTTAACTAAACATATGAATGACCTTAATTTAAAATTGCAATGAGAAAAAGCTTCTGCCTGATTTATACACTCATATTAAGCCCTTTTGTTTTGTTTCAATCTCAATTGAACAAAAAATGTTTCACGCAATTTAATACATGCCAAACATTCAGTCAGCAAACGGAGACTCCATTTCCGGTAGATTTCGCAATTGAAGCTTTGGGTGCTTTGAAAATAAATTTTGAGTCTCTTTTTTTCAGATTTTGATGCAATTGCAAACGAATCATGATTTTTCAAAATTCTTTCAAGCTCGATATAGAAACCCTTGCCCCAGACTTTCAAATGGAAATGATCATATTTTTAAAGAAAAATGTTTAAAGTCATCATTCCTGGAATTTTATAAGAGTCTTCTACTCATGCAGTTTGACCAGTTGCATAAAATTGCTAGTGGCCTTTTTTCCGCTTTCGGCACTGCTTATCTGTGTGAAAAAGCATTCTCCAAAATGAAATATACAAAAAATATTTACAGATCCAAATTAACTGATGACCATTTGAAGTCGCTGCTGATAATTTCCACTAGTAAATTTGATCCAGAACTGCAAACAATTGTCGGTGGAAAGTTACAGCTATATAAATCTCGTTAATCATAATTATAATTTTTAATTTAATTATGTCACTTATTGTAAGTTTTTAGGATAAATCTCATATCATTAATTACAGTTAAAATGTTCAATTTCATTATGTATGTCACTTATTGTGTTTCTTAATTGGTCGTTAAATAAAAACATCTGATTATTATTTAGTATAATTTACTTATATTGTAAATTTTACAATGTAATCAAAATAAACTATGGCGGGCTGGATACCGGGCATGTCCGGGCCGCTACCGCGAGCCAGATTGGTGTAAAAAGGGTCTTTAGATTGGTGGTGCTCGCGGGCCGTAGTTTGGAGACCCCTGATGTAAGAATATCAAATTCAAGGTTCCCAAGAGTCAACTTTTTGAATAATGCTGGCATTTGGCAGGGCTTGATTAACTATTAAACACTTGCTTATGGTACCAAGTCGGATGGGGGCATAAGGAATTTTTTGCTCGAGAAATTGTAGGGCGCTCTTTTTTTTTAGGTCGACAAGAGGTCAAAAGGGGATGAAATTTGGCGAGGTGAGGCCTCGGTCCGGCCCTTTGCTTAGTGCATTCGATGGTTTTATTCCGACTCTGCTTTTTTTTTCATACACTGAGGAGCATCCTCTAAATTACCTAGAACTTCCCCTATGATTTACGTCTTACGACGACTCTGAATATTATTTCTTTTGTATACATTTTTATTACTACTACTTCATTGGTTATAGTTCTACCAAATTAGCTGATGGCATAAACCTAACATCTGTTTGCTAATAAAACTACACGTCATGCATCAACAACACTAAAAAAATAACGTCGTGCGTTAAATACACAAAGATAAAATTGTTATTGTTATAGAACATTTTGATCACTACTTTGCCAATTATAGTCCTACCCAAATAGCTGTCACGATGGATCTAACCTCTTCGTCAGTAATCAAAAGACACGTCAGTCAACAAATTTTTCTGTTAATTAAACAATAACTACTTGAAATTAATCAATTGCTCAGAAAGATAGTTTGCACACGTGTCTTTAATTGGTAACATATGATTGTGCAAACTAGCAAGTTTTAACTGGAAAGTGAAAGTTCAAACAACAGTTTCTGCTCTACTTTCATGTGTGGATGTTAAACGAGAGCATCTTGTAGAAATTAACCGAAAATGAAGACGAGAACAGTACTTGTGCTGGCCGTAATCGCCACTTGGCACTGTTGTGTAGCGCCTCCAGTCAGCAAAAACAAACCAGAAGAAAAAGAGAACGAGGGTGATGGCTTCGAATTGATGATGCACTACCACCGCTATTTAAAGGAGGTCGTCGGGGCGCTAGAATCGGACCCCGAGTTCAAGAAGAAGCTTGAATCTGCAGATGAATCCGACATTAGATCAGGAAAAATAGCCAACGAGCTCGAATTTGTCTCGCATCATGTCAGGACCAGACTCGATGAAATTAAAAGATACGAGCTGGACAGATTAAGGTCATTAACTAAACAGAAGCAAATGTTGACTGACAACGAAGTCATAGATGACCCAAATCATGGTCATTTGGATCATGCCAATCCTCACACTTTTGAAATAGAAGATTTAAAGAAATTAATCGCAAAAACCACCGAGGACTTGGCTGAGGCCGATCGAAAACGGCGAGATGAGTTCAAACAGTACGAATTGCAAAAGGAATATGAGAAATTTGAGAAATTAAACCATACTAATGGAGATGACGAGAAACAAAAACTTGAAAAAGAGTACCAGGTAGTGAGGAGTTACTATTAATTACTGTTTATTAATGTTTTTTTTGTTCAGGAAATGGAAGAGAAGCACAAAAAACACCAACCACTTCATGAACCAGGCCATAAGGCCCAGTTAGAGGAGGTATGGGAAGAGCAAGACCACATGCAACAAGAATTTGATCCAAAAACGTTCTTCATGATGCATGACCTTGATTCAAATGGCCTCTGGGACCAAGACGAAGTTAAAGCTCTGTTCGTGAAGGAACTGGATAAGATGTATGCAGCGGGGGCTCCAGAAGATGACATGAGGGAAAGGGTCGAGGAAATGGAACGAATGCGAGAGACCGTTTTCCATGAAGTGGACACCAACAGGGATGGATTTATTGATTTCCACGAGTTTTTGTCTCAGACCAAGAAACAAGACTTCCAGCAAGACAATGGTTGGAAGGGTCTTGATGAACAGAAACCATACACGGATGAGGAATTGGAAGCTTACATTAGGCAGCAACAGGTTGGGTTTGTTAATTCAGCCGCTTAATTGAAGGAAATAATTTTTTTCGTCTTAAGATGATGCATCCACCACCTCCAGGGTATCACCACATGCCTCCTCCAGGCCAGTACCCTCCACCAGGGGCTTACCACCCAAATCAAGTACCATCAGGTGGATATCAGCAAGGGTACCACCCCAATCAAGTACCCCAAGGGTATCCCCAACCACCGCAGTACCAGCAACAAATGCATCATCCAGCACAGGTAAATAAAAAAATTTAAAAGGGTTACCAATTTAAAATTCAACCTGTAGGGAGGACATCCACAGCTGAATACCAACGAAGTCTACCCCAATCAGGGCCAGCAAGTTCATGGTAATCAACAAAATTTCCATCCGAATCAAGGCCAGGTGAATCCTGGACAGGGGCAACAAAACTTTCACCAAGCCCAAGTTGGGCAAGGACAGCAGCATTATCAAGGACAGCCTAACTACCAAACAAATCAAGGGCAGCAAGCGAATCAGGTCCAACCACCCAATCAAGCCCAGCCTAATTACCAAGTAAACCAGGCACAACAAATTCAATCACCGAACCAAGGACAAGGTGTGCCAGTTCAAGGTCAACCAAGTCCGGGCGTACCCGTTCAAGGCCAGCCAAATCAAGGGGTACCACTTCAAGGACAGCCGAATCAAGGGGTACCCGTTCAAGGACAACCAAATCAAGGGGTACCAGTTCAAGGACAGCCGAATCAAGGGGTACCAGTTCAAGGACAACCAAATCAAGGGGTACCACTTCAAGGACAGCCGAATCAAGGGGTACCAGTTCAAGGACAGCCAAATCAAGGTGTTCCAGTTCAAGGACAGCCAAATCAGGGCGTACCCGTTCAAGGACAGCCTTAAAACTTAAATTAAGATTTAAAAAGACAGTTGAACCTTTTAATATAACCAAGTTGTGATTATTGAAATGGAAGATTTATCATAAGTACTAGATGGTTGTGCATTTATATACAAGGTGTTTACTTGTGAGCATTTAAGTATAGGCTGGGTCATTTTAATGTTGTACAATTGAGCATTTTTTTATGTTAAATATAAGACCTTAACAAGGTTGTTGAATTATTGCTTCCTATTCCTGTTGTAGTTAAATAAAAATGGGTTTGTCTGCATTTGCAATATTTTAAATACATATTATATTTATTTATTTTTGTCTTGATTTGTTGAAACTCATATTCGTTATAAGTGTAGATGACATTAATAAATTTTCTAAGATTTTTTCATATTTATTTGCTTGATAAATATTTGGATACACTTTTAACAATGACATGTTAACATAATGGGCTATATATCAAGTAAATACAGATAAAAACTGTCTGAGTTTATTATTATATTTACATTAGGTTGTTTACATATTGATAAAAGGAAAAATTTTAATTGTCCTTGCAGCAATAGACATAAGTTGAATTACCCTCAACAGTGTTTAAACCAGTTACTAGTTTTTTTTT
>JABXWE010011279.1:0-37990 GCA_014611495.1 Limonius californicus | reverse complement strand
ATATATATATATATATATATATATATATATATCTCGCATGTTCTCAACAGTGCCAAAATGCAATCCGAAAAAAACCGTTCAAATTATCGGATGAAAAATGATATGAAATAACTTTTCATCATAAATAAGACGCTTCCAGTCGTGAAATAGCTATGAAAGTGAAGGATAATCAATCCACAGTTATTAGAGTGATCAAAAAATACTCTGAGACGGGAAAAATTGAAAATAAACCCCTCAGTGATCGTCCAAAAATAACAGCAGTGAGAGACGACAGAGTATTGCGGAGGACGAGCCGGCCAGACAGAAGTCTTAATTCTACAGATTTAACCACAATATGGCCCGAAGCTACTGGTGTAAGTGTATGCACTTCTACTGTAAGACGGAAACTTCTTGAATTTGGACTTAGGGGTTGAAAAAGCCGGAAGAAACCCCTCCTATCAGAAAAACAAAGGTTCCACTATTTCAGATGGGCAAAGGATCATTGCCGTTGGGCCCCAGAAAAATGGTAGAAGGTATTATTTAGTGATAAATCTACCTTTAACATTAACAATCATAGAGAAGAATTTTCACGACAGTGTTTTCTGCCCACAATTAAACATCCAACCTCTGCCATGATATGGGACTGGAAGTCTGCTGAAGGTGTTGGTAGACTGCATGTTGAAATACATTGATCTACAGGAGAAGTTGCTGCCTAGTGGAAAAGAGTTATTTTCTGACAAAACCTTTATCTCTCAAGATAATAATGCTCCTTGCCACATAGCATTTTGGATGTCGACCTATAATGTTAGATGAATAAACTGACTAGCACAATCCCCGGACCTAAGTCGTATAGAAAACTTACGGAGATAATTTCTAACATTATTTCAAGAAAAAATTCATAAAAAAGTGGAATTAATCCAATCCCTAATTCATGCCTGGTAACGCTGCATTGCGAAGGAAGAATTACCAAAACTGGTGAATTCTATGCCAAAAAGGTGTGAGTTAACTATTAAAAACAAAGGATGGCCTGTTAAGTACTAAAATACTTTAAAATTAATTACTGTGTATTGTAATAAATGTTTAGGCGTAGACTACATTATTAAATATAATGTACAATTTTTCTGTTTTTGAATAAATTTTATATATCGAATTGTTTCCGTTTATTTTTGTTGTGTACCTGTATTATATTCGCAATGATGAAACAAAAAATATTTAAAAAAAATGAGTTTCAACTGCTATTTGTCTTATTTGTGGAAATGATGCAAAGCTTTTTCACACCATTGTATTACACCATTTATGTCAAATGTGTTGTAGATCCTATTCGAATCGTAACCGAAAACTAGACTAGTACTGTACTTTGTAGAAATAATATTCAAAACGGCACTGGTTCTTTTCCAAACTTCTTAGGTTGCTACAAATTATTAAAAATTTCGTTTTTAAGTCTTGTTTATACGAAACCTTGAGACGCATTAGGTTAACTCGAAAACCTTTCAGAAAACAATCTTAAAAGATATACATATAAATAGCGGACCGTAAAAAATAATGGGCTTAAAACTGCTATTGTTATAAGTAGTCGTTGCCAAAAAAATCGAATTGCAATGCGAAAACTTATAGTTAATACAGGTTCTACTTATAATATTTGTAATATCCGACGAAACCGAAAATGTTTACTGTTAAATGTTCGAAAAAATAACTAAATTAGAGCAGGCCATGGATTTACAAATGTATATCTTAACTCCATCGTTATGTATTTGTGTGGCTAAATTCACGCTACTTCCGAAGTATTAAATAAGATCAGACTATATAATGTCAGTGGCAAAACGTTGTAATGTAACAACTTAATCATTTCACAATGGTGTTTTTTACTATAATACAAAAAGCATTTATGATTGACGATTATGTTCGTCATGGTCAGAAAATTGTTCTTGTGTGGCAGTATTGTTACGAACCCAAGATCCAAAAATTCTAATTTAAATTATTATTGCTTCATAGCTGTTGTAATGTGATTTCAATTACTTGCCTACACATTTATGTGGCAAGTAGTGACGTCAGTTTACTCAGCAAATTCAAAGTGTATTAGAATATTAAATTAGGGAATGTGGAATAAGTGATACGCTTAATAAGGGAAATTGAGTAATAACCAGGTCATCGCTTATGGGTGCGAAAGGGAATTTATAAAAGGACACTTAAGATTGAATTAACGAAGATGGTAGATAGTGAATAGTTGGCAGTTGTTGGTGGGTGTCTGATAGAAGAGAGTGTTCCCAATAACAAACCTAGCAATGGCGCTGTACCTGTCTGTATTATTTTAAGTAGTTTTGTATAATGTTTTAGGATAAGTTGTAATATGTCTTGTAGTACGTAGTGATTAACAAATGAAGCCATTTTTATATAAAGTTAGTTGTTTCTCTGGTGATCCTGACGATAAGGACAAAGGGCCCCTTATCAGTTACAGCCCACGGGCGTAACATAGAGCTGGCGCCTCCACCATATGTGACGCCTACGGCTGTAACTGATAAGGAGCCTTTTGTCCTTATCGCCGGGATCACCAGAGTGACAACTACCTTTATATAAAATGGTTGGTTTTATTCATTACTTCGTTCTACAAGACTATTACAACGTATCTTAAAACATTATACTAAACTACTTACAATAATACAGACAAGTACAGGCCATTGCTAGGTTTATTATTGGGAACACTCTCTTCTATCAGCCACCAATAACTGCCAACTATTCACTATCTACCATCTTCGCTAATTCAATCTTAAGTGTCCTTTTATAAATTCCCTATTGCACCCATAAACGATGACCTGGTTATTACTCAATTTCCCTTATCAAGCTTATTAGTTATTCCACATTGCCTAACATAATATTCCAATGTACTTTGAATTTGCTGAGTAAAATGACGTCACTACTTGCAACATAAATGTGTATGCAAGTAATTGAAATCACATTACAACAGCGATGAAGCAATAATAATTTAATTTAGAATTTTGAATATGGGGTTCGTAACAGTATTTAGTGAAGTTCTAACACTTTTACGGCTTAATGTTTTGGCATTGTCATTCCATAATCTTATTTAGTAGGGTGCAGTTAGCCACACGAATACATAACCATACAACCATAGATCGAAGACACATGATTTTACGTCCACGATCAGCTCTAAATTATTTATTTTTTTTAATTACTCGTTGTAACTTTCATCTATATTTTCTTCTTTTATCAATAACTGAGGACAATAGAGTGAAAAGTTTAAATGTTGACTGTAAAGGTACCAGAATTCTTTGGAACTTTTATATATAGAATCCTCCGTATACCAAGTGTGAATTTTAGTAACTATTTGTAAGCTAGAATTTCTAACAGACTTTCTATTAGTTCTACTAGTTGGAATTGTGAATTTAAGTCACAATTGTGAAAGAAAAAGTTCGCTTAGATGTTTCGATAAACATCAATTTTTAGACTTTGATAGCAACTAAAATAAATATTTTTTTTATATTTATAAACATGTTTTGTTAACAAGTAATATGAGTAGGGAATCCACTAGTATGACTACTGACTAGTATGACACGTTCACTGCTTAGGAAAGTTTTGGGAGCAGATTTACCACAATAAATAGTATTTCTATTTGTTTGTAATAATACATTTCGTAAATAATATCGATGTTTTGTTACCTGCAGTTGGAGAATGAAATAATTCTATTCACAGTTTAGCGATTATCACTAGTAGACTGTGCGTTATTTGTAAAAAATCAATCCACCAATAAACTATCCTCAGATATGTGTATCTTTTTCTGATTTAATTTAAGTTACGACTTCAGAAATTCGAACGTCAGCTGTGAATTTGTATTGCATTGTATACTTTCATAAATGTGCAGAAAATTCACGTGAACCGTTTCTCTCATTTTTGGCTTATACTTTTGTAAATGATTCCATTAATGTATTAAATCTGCTTTCCTTCTTTGTATAGTTTATTCAGAAAATATTTCCCAAGCTATCCTGAATAAAAAAATTAATTATGCAAGCATTTCCTATTGGGAATGTTTTCCGGTTGAAAAACCTTTTGAACAAGCAATTACATTGAAGAATCTCCTTGGGATTGAGAAAGAGGTTCGCGATATATAGCGTGTGTTCATTAAGGCGTCAATTAAAATGTAAATGTGAAGAGACTGGTTAATTTTCGTACCTTGTGTTTATCCAAGTGTATGTGCCTTAAAAAGGGATCAAAAAGTAATTTATCAGGTTCCACGTTGATTGGCGACTGCCTTCGTCCCTTTGAACACATATTCCACTTCGGATTCATTAATCCCCAGTACCCTGGACCTGCAACAGAGAAACAAAAAACAATTATTAAATCGAAGCAGCGGAGCCGTTTTATTTATCCACCGGTATACAAATTGACACGTATTTTAAATTAAATGTACCGTTTCGCTCCAAGTTTTCCGTCGCTATCACTTATTGATTGAAAAAGTCCATTTCCCGTCAAAGACTCAGTTTTCTTTGAACTCTGACTCTAGTGTAGAACTCGTTACGATGACGTTAGGTTTGATATACAGTAACTTATCTTAGGCAGTACTTTTAGACTCGCCGGGAGAGAACTCGAGGGACTTCCGCTCTTCACTACTTTGAAAGCATGGAGAAGATAAATAAACTCTTACAAAAACCACCTCCGATTTTGCTTTCGGTCGCCGCGGACGCACAGGCCCTGACTTTCAGCTTGTTATAGTTTAGTTCAATTTCCGAATGACGGATTAATATTCATTTTATGCATCTACTCTGGTGGGAAAGTTCGGACTGAAATTACACAAACATGATAGGTGACGGACCGAAACGAGACTGCGGAATAATAATATAACGGAGGTGTTGGTCCGTGTTTGAACGGCCTTTCAGTCTTTTGTGAGGGGGTAATGTAGCGAAATACGTTCAGAAGTCAGCTAAAACCACCCCATGCAAAGACCATGTTGATGTACTACCACCTTGCTCGACTCCTTGTGGTTGTGCGGGTACAAAATTGTACTAAACGTAGCATTTAAGGCGAGGTGATGTGTAGTTTTTAAACAGTATGTTATTTGAATGAAAATAGAAATCAGTTGGATATAATGAGCGTATAGAAATGAGAATTTACTGGTTTTTGGCACTATAACGTATTTGAAATAAATACCTAGAGGGAGAGAAATCTTCTATGAATTTATATATGATTATGGTATTTATCTAGAATTTTCGTCCGGTTTTCAGATGATTAGGTACGCGCGCATGATATAAAACTATGAGCCAGTGTTGGATGCGTTACAGCGGACAGTAGGGATCTTTATATATATATATAAATATATATATATCCGCATATTTATAACAAGGTAATTATGTACATTTGTAGCATTTCCTTTACAGTTTAATATAATATTGTTTTTTTTAAGATGATACTCAATGTAGCTACATAGAGATTCCACGACAAAAATAACACAACAAACTAAAACAAAAATTAAATAACTGCATTGTTACCTTTACAGATTATCAGAAAAGACAAATAATACATCTAAACCCACAACCAGCGAAACTATGCGGTTTAATAAAAATACATAAACCCCAAATGCCTATCAGGCATTGTCATATATAACCGCACCCAAGTTACTAGTTTATAATATACACGACAATATTCAGTTTAAAATTCGAATTAATCAATAAGTTGCGCAGTTTAAGTTTATCATCACGATGCGAACTAGTTAGTTTCGATGTCAGCAATATGTTTTCACAAATACTTCCTCAAGAGTGTTTGTTAAATAATATTTTAATCAACAAAAATGTTGAATTAACAGAACGAAATGAGTTGATTCAATTACTCGAACTTTGTATTAATCAAAAGTATTTTATTTTTAATGATCAAGTTTATCATCAGAAAGAAGGTTTACCAATGGGAAGTCCAACTTTTAGCTAATATATTTATGGAACATTCGGAAGTTCGAATGTTTGAATCTATGGATATTCAAAAATTATGTTTTAATATGTTCATTTGAGTTTATTGATGATTTCTTAACGTTTATTAATACTTTACACTCAAACTTTACATTACAAACAGGCGGGTTAGGCTAACCATACCATAGCATGCCAGGCATACGTGCAAAGTGGGCTCACAGAAGCTACTCCATTGTAGGTAATTAACAGCCCATTGGCCTTTACACAGAAGAAGAAGAGGACAAACAGAACAAAACAGATGTATTAATTATTTAAACTTAAACATAAAAAGTAATTCCAGAAACAAACTCTATTTATAGAAAACCTACACAAACGTATATCACAATGCTACAGGACTCATACCACCATAAAACACGTAAATTGGCAGCCTATATAGGTCATTGATACCTTCGAGTTCTAACAATTGCTCTAAGTAACAGTGATTACACTCAAGCGATTTCGATTATTAAACAAATTACACAATAATGGATACAACACAAACTGATTGCCACACCAAGCAAAAAGAAAGATTATAAATTAGCAAATCGAAGAATATATTCAGAAGACCACTCCGAAAATGTTAAATACATTTCAATTCCATATTTCGGTGATATATCGGATCAAATTGTTAAAATTATAATTAGAACAAGTACATTTAAAGTAATTTATAAGACAACAGAAAACACTTTCAACATCTTATCCAACGCAAAAGATAGAACTAACAATTTGTTAAAATCAGGTATTTGCAAATTAAACTTTTCACAGTGTGATTATGTATATGTTACGGTCAATCTGATTATTCAGGGCAGTTTTCATAATGCTTGGTCATTATAAATAATGACCGATAAAATTAGGTTAGGTTGCAAGTGCCGTAAAGGAAAAAAGCTATGTAACTCGAAATGTCACCAAAGTGGAAGCTGCTCTAATAAATAAAAACTTGGATTTGACATTTTGTGTGTATATGTATATTTTTTTTTTGTTAGACGTACGTATTTTTCATACTTATTTACTTTAATATAATATCCTCTTATTTTTGTATGTAGAGAAATATGAATAAAAATTTTCTCAAATTGCCCATTCAAAATCCAGCATTATTCATAATGCCCGGGCAATGTGTTAATTTCTATATAATTTATCATTTTGTCACATCCCATTGGGCACTTTTTAAATTGCCCGGGCATTATAAATAATGCCCAATTGTTTACATTGACCGTAACATATACATACGTCAAACCATTAGAAATTCTGATACCAGATACAAAGAACATACGCTCATACAAATACAAACATCCAGGAAAATTTAACCACGCTAAACACTAATTACAACACAATCATGCATTGACACCAAATAATTTATTAACATTTTTACACTTCTGTGAACAAATACAACTTTAATCAAAGAGCAAATTGGGCTTATAAATTTCCCACTATTGGAAGTTTTGGAATAGAATACCAGAGCCAAGATCGAAATCAAAATCCAATTGCCATAGCTACAAATACTTACAATACTAAATGCTTTTGAAAATGACATGCATATGTCTAAATATGTATAAAACACAAAAAGTAAATAAAATCCTGTTGAATTTAAAAAAATAAAATTTAAATATGAGTTTCAACGAAATAAGGCTAGAAACAATTAACGAAAGTATTTTAAACAGAATATAGGAAAATAGCCTATATCAATTATATACTTCTAGGCTGTAATTATTGGTATTTCTAAAAAGTTTATTATTTTTAAAGTATATTATGGGAAACGTGTAAATACGAAATTATATAAAAAATAGTCCTTAAGTTAAAAATATTCTATTTACCTAAAATACAATATTATGAACTTAGAAGAGCTTCAAAATAGAATCTTTACTATCGATACACCATAGACGATTAAGAAAAAACAAGATTACGTTTAACCTTTAGCGAATAAATTTGCCTATGTTATAGTTAGCTCTGGACAAGGTAACAAATAAGTTAATTTAATTGCCGTAGAAGAATATTAAATTACTCAAATTATTAGTAGTTATACATTATTTTGTATTAACACCTAAACAATTTATTAATAAATATTTTAATTTGCTGAATCAGTTTATGGTTTGGAGGCCATTAAAAATATAATCATAATGCTACACATGCAAAATTTTAAAACATGTTAGTAATTTTTATACACGTATGCAGATGGGGGCAGCTAAGTTGCCACCCCCCCCTGCTTAAAAATGGCTGATTCAACCCAACAAACATGTAGCACGGCAGTCGCATTTTCTTTAATTTATTCAACTAATCAATGCTGCCTACTTGTGACGATATATGAATTTACCTACATTTTAGGTAAGAAGTTGTTACGACAAAATGGATTTGTTGTATAATTTTGGTGACTTGTGGAAATGTGCTGCAGCCCGTAAATTATATATCAGGTGCTATCCAACTAGAAACCCATTGCCCAAAACTATTTAGAGCCTTGCCATTTGAAGGTAAATTTGTTAATTCCAGAAGATGTGGGCTTAGAACAATTACGAACATGGGAAATGAACTAGCAGTGTTAGGGGAAGTGCAGGAAAATCCCCATGTAAGTCAAAGAGATCTAAGGACAAATCCGGGTATTAGTAAAACTGTAGTTGGAAGAATTTAAAAAACTAATGTATATCATCACTTTCACCAATTGCATGAAAATGGTCTTTGGAGAAGACTACAATTTTGTAATGTCTTTCAGAATTAACTTATTTTGGATTAATTTGTTTTTAAGATGTGTATTGTTTAGTGATGATATTACGTATGTAGCTACACTTTCTGTGAAATTTACACAGACCTCTAACAGAAGGATTCCAAAAGCTGATACTACAGTACTGCGTCCGGTAGAATTGACATTTCTAAGAAAGCGAGGCTGAACTGCCCCTTCACCACAGGGGTCGACTTCTGTATAATCTCCCCACGAGGATTCAACGGGGCATTCCTCCGGTGTACTTACTCGTGTTGGTCATTTGCATAGTGGTGATAGTTATTCTTTACTTCTTTTAAGTTTGTTGAATTTGTTGGTTATTGTATTTGCGTGAAATAAACTGTTATTAAAATATTTACGTATTAGTGTAGTTTAAACAACCAAACGCACAAGAGAATCCGCACTGGACATGTGTTACCAATTTTCGCAACTTCTTTTTTTTGCAAATGTTTAATGTGCCATAGTAAGTACCATAAGATTGGACTACACCTAGTCCTTATAAATTTCACTGGACAACATTTCTTGGCTTCCCTACAAAACATTTTATTTACTCTGCTTAGTGGGAGATGTAAAACTCTGTATCTCTATGACTCTCAGTTGGATGGTTAGGAATTACATAAATCATGTGTTTAAAGAAATTGGATTGGAAGAGGAGCTATTTATCCCTGACCACCAAGAACCTGCTATATTATTCCACTACACATTTTGCTTTATGGCACAATTTAAGAAATAGAATACGGAACTGTGGTGTTAAATGAACATTATTTACAAAATATGATAACGAACTCGCATACTCCGAAGACTGTTTTTAAAATGAATTGGAAACCACGTGGAAGAGGATGGAGGATTCTAAGCATTTACTAAATTACACTCTGCTATTTTTTTTGTCGTTTTTGACTGTTTGTTTTTACTTGAATACGGTTGCACAGATTTGTGCTTTCCTTATATTAATACTAATACTTGGTGATTCTCAGTGTTGGGTAGTAACTAAGTAAACGTAATTTGTTCCTACTAACTAGCTACTTTTCAGTAACTTAATAGTAACTTAATTACTTTTGTGTTTTCAGTAATTGTAACTATAACACGTTACAATTATTTAGTAACTTTAGTAACTGAATATGACAAGTTACATTTTCATGCTACAAATGTAAAATATTTTAAAATGTTCGGTTTTTAATGCGTAGTATTTAAGAAATTATACCTGAAGCTGAAGAATTTGTTGAAATTTCGAATGCTTTAGTATGCAAATGCTAATACCAAACACAGGAATACCTTCTTGTACTTAGTCGATAATAAATAATATTTGACGGATCCTATTTGGGTGGCGACAGATTTTTCCAGTAATCTTTAATCGTTTAACAACTAGAAGCTCTCTGAACAGGTATGCGGATTACTGGGAAGTACATTCGTAACGCCTGTGCGCAGGTTTGGGGTATCTAATTTAGACGAAAATACATTCACCGTCTCTATATTTCAATAATAACGAAAAATAAAATAGAATCCTAAAATCCCAAAAACATCATTGAACCAGCGCCTCTAAGCTCTAAGCCTGTTCCTTCCCCCACGTATAGAATATTTGCTAATAAACAATTGCTTATAAATATGTGTTTCTGTTGATATTAAGTTGGTAGTAATTGGATGTACATTAGTAGCGTGTTATAAAAAAAGGTTACTTAGTAACTTAAAAAATAACGAGTTACTTTATGGTAACTTAGTAACTTATTCAAGTTACTTTTATAATTCTGTAACTTAGTAACTTACTTAGTTACTTTTTTGTCGAGTAACTGATTAACTTACTTAGTTACTTTTTTAGAGTAACTTACCCAACACTGGTGATTCTAAACATGTACGAAATACTTTAACCACATATACCTAAGGTTAGTTAACACCTAAATTATGTACTATTTTTTTTGCGCCTCAAAGTTTTTTTACATCAATTCATAAAGACATAAATAACTTCTTTGTTTGTTGTCCAATTTTGATAAACATCATAATTTTGGAAAGCTAACAGTAAAATCTTAATTTTTGTCCAAGAAAAATGTACCGTTGATGAAAACTGATCAAGAAGAGAAAAATTTGATGTAAATAGTTGTAAATGAAGTGTATGTATTTATATTGTCATTTTTATTCGAAAATCTGTAAAGAAACTACTTAAAAATTAAAATTTCAAAAAAAATTGTGGATACCTTTTTTTCTGAAAGCAGAATACTAGTTTAGAAGCTGTAAAGAAATTCAGGTTAACGATTAAACATATTTTTTCAAGATATGTCATACTTTATAAATTATTAAATCTAATTTTTAACTTCTTAGTCAGATTCCATCCACTTTTCGGTTACGTTTAAGCTTGAACTGGCAGCTTTCACACAACAGAGTTTATCAGAATCGGACAAGAATCGAAAACGTTATTTACAATTTTGTGATTTGATGTAAACAATATTTGCAGTGCTATATCTCCATAACAATGCCGAATTTTATCAAAATTACTGAGTGATTTAGGACTTCAATAACCTCAGATATACGTGGATAAAGTTTTTCGCACATGTTTACAATCACCCTGTACCTATATGAAATTAATATTAATAGAACTGCTTGACAAGAAAACATCTTTGACATAATTCTATAAGCCAAACATTGAACAATTTTGGTTGTTGTGACACATACACATATCGTTGTATTGCGTCAATCATTTTTTAGGGGTAGAACTTAGCTGGCCACTCCAATACCTACTTCAAGTTCAATTACTTGTGTTATGGCGCCAGGGTGGTCTAATGGTTAGAGTACTGGGTTCCGGTGCGGACGGTCGGAAGTTCAAACCCCGACTCGATGCCTGGCAAGCGGCCTACCCAGCCGCTTTAAATAATTGGACACCTGCGTTCAAATGAACAAAGGGCAATAATGCGGTTGTCTACTGTGTGATGTTCACCACATCACCATGGGCCATTAATTTGACATGCGACAATTGGGTGTGAGAGCGAGGATATGGGAGCTCTAACCTTCCGACTTACATGCCAAACCCCTTCGTGGGGTGTAAAGCCCCACCATCATATTTATACTTGTAGTATGAGAGGTATGTATCACATTTTGTCTACAGAATTCTTTGAATAAGATAGTAGATTGTATTATGGATACAAGAACCATGATTTATAATTACGCAAAAGTTAAAAAAATATATACTCGTATCCACACATAATTTATAAGACCGGTTGTCTTATGCGTCAGTGGATAAGAGAAATGTCTTGTAAGTAAAAGTGAAGCATTCTAGTGTTGGTTGTGTCAAATTTTTATTTATATAATTTTCACATCAAGAGCAATAAGAGCAAAATGTCATAAAATTATTTAATATTTTGAGAAAACCATACAATATGTATATTTACTATGATTTTATTAAAGTGTTCCATAATGTATTTCAAGTACGTAGAGTTGGAGAATGTAATAAACGATAATTCCTATAATAGGAATAAAAATAAAATCTTGATAAGACTAAAGAATTGCTTGTAAATAAATAAATTGCCCTAAATACCTCGTGAAGAATGAACGCTTTGAAAATAATTGTTAAGTATCCAATATTTATGGAATCAATGCAAATTCAAAGGAAAGGAAATAAAATCTGTAAACAAAACAGGAAGTACTTACGATGAAGTCGCAAATTCTCAAATTTAATGTTTCATTTTCCCTACTACAAGATATTAAAATACAGACATTTGTAAGTCTAGCAATGTATTTCTTACAGTTCTCTAAATAAATATGTTTAAAATATGTAATTGCAGACGACCTACGACAAACTTAAATCCGCCACTATTGAAGCTTCAAAAATTCTGACGTTTTGGTAGAATCCCAGCTTTAAAAATAAGCCGTTGTTTTCTTACCTTGTTATTTAAATATTTATAGGGTATGACTAACGGCGCGAGCCCTTATAAGACCATTTCTAAATCTTGATAGTTCTAAACGTTGCGTTTCTACTACTATTACAGTTTCCACAGTATGTTTTATCGAAATTTATTTAACAAAATAAATTAGGCTTGTGGAAATTTTATAATCACCTTGTATATATATGAGGTGTGTTTAATTGAAACTCATCTTTGCTTTATAAATAGCTTATTACCGTCACAGTAAAGGCACCTACGAGGGGGTATTGATAAGTACTTAGCCTTCCATATAAAAGGCCACAATATTTCAAAACAAAATTTTATTTATTCAACATAATCTCCTTTAAGACTTATACATTTAGCAGAACTTTCATAAAGTAATTCTAAGCCATTTAAAAAAAATCTTTGTCTTGGTCTGCAAACCACTCCTCAACAGCACATATTACTTCGTCATTTCTCGAGTTTTGGGAACAAATAATAGTCTGACGGTGCTAAATCCGGAGAATAGGGCGGGTGGTCAACCAATTCAAAACCAATTTCATCAACTTTTTACAAACGACTTGTGAGCAGGAGCGTTGTCTTGCAAAAATGCACACCTCTGGCAAATTTTCCGCGGTGTTTTTCCACAATTTTCTTACATAATTTAGTTAGCAACTCAGTATAATATGCTCCCGTAATAGTCCTACCCGGTTCCAATTAATCTATCAGAATTATCCCATCTTTGTCCCAGAAAACTGAAGCAAGAATCTTGCCAGCCGATTTTTGAACACGGAAGTTTTTGGGTCGTGGAGAACCAACATGCTTCCTCTGTTTGGATTGCTCTTTAGTCTCTGGGCTATAGTGATCGATCCACGTTTCGGCCATAGTAACAAGCCGATTCAAAAAGTTTGAGGATTCTTCTGCAAAACGGCGGCAGATTTCCTTTGACGTTGTCAATCGAACGCGCTTCTGATCAACGCTTAAGCATCTTGGAATCCATTTGGCCGAAAGCCTTCTCATACCCAAGTCGTAATGAATAATGTGACACACACGTTCATAGGAATTGTGCAAGGCTTCTACAATATTCTCAATCCCAATTTAATGCATCGATTTTCTAAAATCATGTTATGACAGAATCAATGTTTTTTGGAGTGCTCACAGAAATTGGGTTTCCAAGGGCGGTGCTCATTATTCACATCTAATCTTCCTCTTTTATATATATTCCGCAACCAAGTTTTTAATAGTGGCGTATGAAGGATACTGATCACCTAAGGTTTCTATCATATTAGCAAACATTTCCTTGGCCGATAGGTATCCCTTTCAAAAATAAATACTTAATAACTGACCGAAATACGATTTTTTCAAATTCTATCTTTTTCTCAGACCTACTGTTTTCAAAAATTCACAGTATAGGGTGGATGCTCTAGGAACCTCCATTTCTGTCGTTGAAGATTTTCTTCTACCACATCAGCAACATGAGGCCTAGTATTGTCGTGCAGCAAAATGACCCCATGCGTAAGTTTTCCTGGACGTTTCCGTTTTCTTGCTTGATGAAGCTTGTTCAAGGTTTCATTATACAGATTTGCATTGACATTTAGTCCAGGTTGCTTAAATTCTATCAACAAGGGTCCTTCATGGTAAAAAAAAATGTTGACATCACCTTGCCTGTAGAAGGTTGTGCTTTAAGCTTCTTCGGTGATGGTGAACTTGAATGTTTCCACTGCATCGACGATAGCATACTGGATAGCTCGTAGTAATGGCACCAAGTTTCGTCACCAGCAGCTATTGACAGAAGCAAGTCAGCACCAATTTGCCTATAGTCTGTGAGATATTGCAGAGATAATCCCATTCGCAAGCATTTTTGTTCATTAGACAAGAGGCAAGGAATCCATTGCGAACAAACTTTGCTGTAAACCAGATTACGAACAATACTATGGACAGATCCTACATTCGCACCAACAATTTCTGAAATTTCTCTAATTGAAATTCCACGATTTTCTCTAATAAGGCCTTCCACACATGCTGTATTGTTTTCGGTTAATGCAGTACACGGTGCACCTGGTCGCAGCTCATATATAGTCCCCTCTTTTCCATTCTTAAATTTTCGGCACCATTCGTACGCAATACACTCATTTCCATACACTACTTGCATTCGCGTATGAATCTACAACGGCTGCACAGCCTCAGCGCATATAAATTGTAGGACCGCACGCTGATCAAACTTGGACGGATTTTCAACAACAAACGCCATTTCAAAATCGAAGTTTTAAAAGTCAGAATCAAATTCAAACGCCAGAAACTTATTAATGTGTTGCTTACAAACACTACTAACATTAACGAACGCCATTTGAATTATTGCCTTTGTTTTCAAGGCTAAGTTGATCAAAGACGGCTTTCAATTGAACAAGCCCCGTATATCGCGTAATTATAAATAAATAATATGAGTTTGGTAGTGAGCGCACAGCAAAATTACTATTTTCCATTATCACATAATTCTTATGCTGTAAATGTGGCAAAGTGAAAAGGGTCTTTTGAAATTACAGCGTAACATTTTATAAAAGTTTTTGAAAAAGTAATCTGAAACTTATCGTTTAGATTCGGCTGAGTTCCGTTTCTAGCATCGATAACTTTTGGGTTGCCATAAAAATACAGAGCTTGCGCAAGGTTATGCTAGATTTTCCGCAGGTTTCCTAGCTTGTTCAAGCGAATCTCGCAGGAGATATACCATGCGTTATGTGAGATAAAGCAAGTCGCTAAATTGAATGATAGCATCAAATATTAAATTATGCTGTTCCCTAGTCAAAACTGTATTATTAATTAAATTTTTTAAGAAAATACTGTTCTGTGTAGACAATTCATTTATATGAGCGAACTTAAAAATATTATTGTGTTGGTTCGTGTAAAATATTTAGGTGCAAGCCAACAACTGTAAAAATGCGAAATATAGAAGTTTCTCGTAAAAGTTTCTTCCCATATTGAAATAACCTTAAAATTATGCTCTTGGATTTTATTTAATTGAATACGGAGAAACTTTTAAATAACCTTTGATGCGAGCCAAATGTAAAAGTCGCATAAAGTTATGTATTTATTATTCATCGAACAGGTTTTTTAAATTGTCATTTTTTTGTTGAAGGTAGAACAAAGTTTTTCGGAATATCGTAAACCATGACAAGGGATTGATAAGTAACAAAAGCTTACCTATACGTCGCCGTTTTCGGAGTTTCCCAGTTTTATCAACGAACTGTACGTTTTCCAATCTACCTACTAAAAAATTTATAAATTTATATGATCATTTAATTGCAAATGATTTTTTAAATTCGTCACTGTTTAGAAATGTGACGTTATAATTATAAACTAACAAAGCAACTTAATGCGAGGGCAAAAAATAGAAGTCCAACTCTGTCGGAAGGAACGGAAAAGTGAAAGAAAGGATTAATAAATTAAAATTTAAAGAAATGCGGTTTGAAAAGCAAGTTAAAAGGTTTTGGTGTTTGTGGTAGTACATTTCAATTTTCTTCAACAATGTAAATATTTTGGTGGCGGTGGGGGAATCTATTCTCGAAGAATCTTATATCCCCGACTTTATAATACCTTTTCTTTAATAAATTCGTTTATAAATTCTTTTCTCGAGGCGGAAGGGAGGGCAAATACTTTAATATATTCGGGAATGTCGATACAAAGACATTTTTCGAAACTGATGTAGCTTGGGAATTTTAAGACTCTAGATATTTACGGTGGAAACTTTTTATGTGGGCTGGCTGTTAAACCAAAGTTTTATACACGGAAAAGTTGTATATTAATATACCTTGTGCAGGTGCGTGGTTTCGTCGTCCCTCTAAACCGACGAGAATGTAAAACTGATGAAAATTTCGATAACATTCAGGTCGTGGTAATCACACATACTGGAAAGGCCTAATGGTTTCTCATACTAGCTACTAGGTATGCAACTACTTATATATGCTAGATGCGACATATATTATTTATATCTCGAGACCCCGTTGTGTGTTTTATTCAATGTAACATTGCTCCTAGCCTCGAGTGAAGTGCTTTGCATTCACCCACAACATTGCCATTTTAAATTAATATACACAGGAAGATTGAAGACACATTTCTAAAAGCAACAGAAAACGGCGCGGAAATATTTCAGGAATAATGCAGGCGCGAGCTTGAAAAATAGTGCCCGTTACGAAACTTTAATGCCCCCGCTGCCTGAACTAAAAAGGAAAAATTCTTAAAATAAATAGATGCCTCAAAAAGATTCAGATTGAAAACATTATTTCTTGTGTTACCTTTTAAGGAATACCAGAGATGAAATATATGAGGATTATAACGGTATATCCTTTAGAAGGATGCAACTCCTTTGTCTGCATAAGGATAAAACATTCTTTGCTAACACGGTATCTATTCTCCTCACAATATCATTTTTGCAGGAATACTCCGTGGGTATTAAATATAAACGTTTAATATTAAGTAAATCCTAGCTTAACTCGTGGGCTACGTTCCACGCTTTGTCTGATAAATATACCGCGTACCCGGATTTCGTACATGGGCAACTTCTGCATTTGAAGAATCCATACCCAATCCCACTTATCATGGCCTATTTGTTCAAAATTGAAAAAAATCAAAATTTCCCAATTTTTTTCATTTGCCGCAACTTCCCCGCTACCCAAGACACCGAGATGCGGCTTGAACCAATTTGCATTACAATTTAAACACTTTCATTGGCACTAATAAAACCAGTTTCATTTGTGCACATTTTTAGTAATCTAACCTAACCTCAGAATTTTAAATTGGTACTGGGCAATGTTTTGGCCCTTTTAAGAGGGGATTTTTTTCTGGATGCAATGATGTATCATGATACGGAAACTTCTTCAAAATTTTGAAAAGCTGAGCTTATTATTTTTACTGGCAGAAATCATTAGTGCCATGATCACAATAACTTTTTTTGTTATTTGTGAAATTATGTTTCGAAACAAAAACACGTGCCTGTCAGTAGTGTCGGTGTTATTACTATAACTTATAATGGAAAATTTTTAAAAATATGATGTATTTTTTACATATATCAAGTGCTATAAGAAAGTAAAACTTACACGTCGAACATACGGAGCTCAATATCTAGAAAGGTGATTACCTGATCGTAAAACGATATTGCGATTAGACAGGAATCTAAAGAATTCAGATTCGTTTGCTGTAGCAGGACCAAAGATGTACAATAAGAATAATGCAGAAAAGGAAGAATTTGTTTTACCTTGTGTTCTTCTTTGTGCGATGTTTTTCACCGTGCAGACGGAATTGCTAGAAAACATTTCTCAGAATTTATTTGTTTTGCTGCATGGCAATATTGCTTCCCGAGGGTTTTCCCAAAACCTGCACGTGATATTCTTTCTGGAACATTCCAGAACCTTCTAGAATTTCTTGCGCAATGTTTCCAAATGTTGTGCAATCTTTTGAGGGGTGCTGATCCCCGTTGCGTTTTTAATTTAGTCGGCATTAGACCTCAGCCAGACTCCGGTCTTTGAAAATAACATCAATCGAGGATCGTTACAGACGGTTGTAACGTTGCATATTAGTTCCTTTTTATTCGCGGCACTTTTGCTATTCTGTTCTACCGTACCGTTTTTGTTTGCTGTAAAGCAAAAGTAAATCGACTTAACCGTCGGATAAATATATAAGTGATAGCAAAATGTACGCCTTGGTTTTGGACAATTAAAGATGATAATTGCTCCTGTCGAATTTAGTTCGAATCTTTGTGATGAAAAAGGAAATAAATAAATCGTACAAGTGTTGTGCCTGGAATTTGGTTCGTTCCGTCGTTCTCGAGAATTTCCCTTCTGTCTTCCCATCACCTGACATCGTTGAAAGCAATTTGGCCTTCTACAGGGATGTAAAACCTCGTCCCAACGCCGATCCGCAAAACGTTGTCTTCCTTCTCTTCAATTTGTTTCGACCCTGCATCTGGAAATCGCCCATATTGTGCCGGCCTGTCTACAAAATTCAAGGTAAAAACTTCCAGTTTTGTGTTTTTGTGAAACGAAACTCTACGTGCAACTTGCAAAATTCAATACTGAATCTTTTAGTATCTGGAAACAGCAAGCGACCTTCAGTTGCGGACTGTATTTGTTCGAAGTGTAGTACGAGAGAAATTTTGTGTTATACATAGTATTTTTCTGTAAACTTTACGCCTTTGACCACACAGAGTCATTTTAACATAAATATTGTGTGTCAACGGCGGCAAGTTTTGTTCTATGAGCGTTCATGAATTAAGATTCTGTAATTCGAATTTTTGGTGTTAAACTTGTCATATTTCAACCAATATTCATATCATTATATGTGTTTTAAAGTTTGCTGTGTCTTATTGTGTCTTTTGTACTTGTTGTGTAAGGATTTTGCAAGCTTTAAATATACAGGTGAAGGCACAATTTAAAGGTAGGTTCCTTTCCCGTAATCTGTCGGCTTCTCGGCCTTCCACGAGGACCTACACAATCAGCTGGATTTAGAAGGTGGCGCCCACTTATCTTGATTCGCCCTGTATACAACTAAAGATTTTCTCCCATAAGCGATTTTTACGAACTCCCCCTACTCCTCTGAGCTAAGCTCTAGGCCCTTTTTGTTACGAGTCGTCGAAAAAGCGCGATTGGCCTGTAACAGGTAATTGCAACTAATGGAACGGTATGTTGGCCTGCTAGATCACCTGATTTGGCTCCTTGTAATACCTTTTCATGGAGTACTGTTAGAAATAAAGTCTATGGTCCTACATACAACTACGTTGAAAAATTGCAGAAAGCAGTACTTGGGGCATTTCACAGTATTAATCCGTAAAGTAATTAATAGTGTTCAGAAACGGTGCCAACTTTACATTGCGAACAGTGGTGGATCATTTGAGTAATTTAATATTGTTTTCGTAGTTGAGTTTGTATTATAGTTCGCTGTTATAAATAAATTTTGTTTTATTATTATCCATTGTTATTCCGGCCTAATTGATTTAGAATTAAAACAATTAATATTTTTTTTTTAATTTGTATTCAGACATAGGTTGTTTACATCGTTGAAAAGAGAAAAAAATTCTGTTTGCCCATGTAAAAAAAAACAATATGGCGTCCATTCAAGATAACAAAGTGTATATTGATATCTCGGAAACCGCCATGTTGAATTTTATTTTGACATGGTTTTTAACTTTATCTGATTAAACTAAATAACTTTCACATAAAACTTTTTTCATATCTTTTAAATTAACGGAAATATTAGGCTTTTTAAAAATCACGTGTTTCAGTTTTTTTGAAACAATTTCTAAACTATTCGGAATTTACCATTTTTCTCAACGGAATTTCAATCAGCATTCAAACCTTCATGACATTGTCTATTTAACCAAATCTCTATCTTTAATAATAAGAAAGATACCCATGTTGTTCCTACCAAATCCGGGCACCCGGTATAAACTAGTAAACAAGAAACGCAAAATTTGTACTGTTTGCCTTCAATATGTTTTGACGTATCAAAACAGGGAACAATCATCCCCAATTGGTGAAAGGTTGGCAGTCAACTTTTTCTATATCTATAAATTAACATATTTCTTTTCACAAAAACGTATAGGGATCAGAATAAGAAAACAATGTTGATTTATCTAGTGTTAATGACACCCTTTTAAGTTCATAACATAATTTCAACTTATAATTGAAAGAAAAATTGTATTATATAATACACAATAACGAACAGTATCTCATATATTGGTTACTTGTACAAAGGGAGGAAAAATGCTTTGTTCATCTTTAATAAACAACAAAACCTATATTTTAATAATCGTTAAACTACTGATAACAATCGCAAGATCGGAGATCGTGATAAACAATGCCATATTGAGTTTTGTCAACCTTTTCTGGAGTTAAGGAATGAGAAACCTGGTATGGCACAATATCCTTTCATGGGCGACGAGCACATTTTACGTTATATGGTATGGTAAATAAATGAAAACCATTATTTGTACCCTTTCAACAGCTGCTGGTAAAATCAGATCTTCAGCAATTGTTTGTGGGTTACTGGTTTTGCAATGCGAAATACAGCTCGATAACTTGACAGTAATGCTTTTTCATTAATGGTGGTTGCTGATGTAAAAGTAGTTTGCTCCTTCTGGAGGGATTTTTTTCATTTAAGGAATTCCACAGGCTTTCCTTTTTTATCTGGATGTTTGGCATTTTAATGTCGAAATAGCTTTGATGGCTTTATACATTCTTTTGAGTACGCTTTACAACAATGTATGCACTGTTTTTTTTGTATTTTTGTCACTGCCAGACACGGAAAATTCTAATGACTGCTTCAAAAATTTATCCATCTTTAACAAAACCAGTATAGCTCGTATTTAATGTTAAATATTTGTTATCGATTTATTGCATTCAACACTCAGTCAGCAGTACAGCATAGCATTTTGAAATTATGACTAATCTCATCGCGGTCCAGTGCTTTTATGAAGGAAAATTGATTTTCCAGATTTTTTCAGTGCCTTCTACCGCCTTCCCGAATATGGTGGAAATTTCCGGAAACACGGAGAACAAATAAATAAATTGCACTAGCGGGTTATAGATGGTGTTAGTTGGCTTTTTAGCCGCTCTTTTTCAAAGAATTAAACAGGCTTTTCTTTTTGTGTGGATATTTGGTATCTAAATGTCCAAGTCGCTTGGATGGCTTCAAGCTTTGTTTTGAAAACACTTATCGGCAAAGATCGCCACTGGGGCCTTTGGAAAATAACGGTAACACCATATTTCAGATATTCGTCGCTGTGCAATCTATTTTTCTTTGTATTGTTGTCATTGCCAGAAGCGAAAGGTTCTAATTACCGCTTTAAAAATTTATCCAACTCTAACAAAACCAGTATAGGTCGTACTTAACGTTAAATATTTGTTACTGATTTATTTCACTCAACACACAGTCAGCAGTACAACATTTTTTTTTATTATTTATCGGAAATCCTTCCTACCGCTAGGTGTAAGGATGTATATTATATTATTTTCTCTATTCTAAATTACATTTGTATTTTATTTCACTTAAACACTATACGTCAATGTATTCTACATTCTACTTTATAATCCAGTTACTTATAAACTAGTGCAAGCTATTCTTTTTTATTTTGTGCGAGTTTCCTTGCTGTTTGCATCGTATGCCACCTTCTTTACTAGAATTTTCTCTATTACTCCTCTCCATGTCGCCCTGGTCCGTCCAGCAGTACAACATACAATTTTGAAATGATGACTATTCTCATCGCGGTCCACTGCTTATATAAAGCAAAATGGATTTTTGAGAATATTCCAGTGCCATCTAGTACCTTCCCGAATATGGTGGAAACTTCAGGAAACATAGAGAACACATAAATAAATTGCGGTACTTGTCGTTAGTTGGCCGCTTAGTCGCTGATTGCGAATGAAGTTGAGTACTAGAAGAGGGGGTTTCTGAGAAATAATTTGACCAGAAAGGGACAACGTTTTGAAAAAAAATGGAAATCACTGTTCTATAAATTCTGATCTTCGACGCGTATGGCATAGTAACATTTGTATCCTAGATTGATGCGTTTTTTTTTTACTTCTAACTCCAGGTAATTCGAATTATGTAGTATCGAGCCAAAGTAGTTGAAGCTATGAACTTCTTCAAACCTATATTCACTAATTTAAAATAAATAAATGAATATTATTTATTGCAAGACCATATTAAATAATTCTACAAATTTGTTACGGGAAGGAGAAATGTTGCCCGTTTTCAGGAAGAAGGATACTTGTACGAGCTACAAACTTTTACAAAACTCATCGCGATCGAATTTACTACATCCCAAGGTATAAAAGGCGGCAGTGGGCTAGAGATTAGCGCTTTAGACTTCTACGCCGAAGGTGCTGGGTTCAGTTTCCAGTACCGGAACATCGGATTTTTAACAAGGCAATGGCAAACCAGGGAGATATTCTGCCTAGTAAATCTTCTCTGGAGTAGAAGTTTTTACGCTTCCAGTGGTTCGGAGCCCATGTTAATCTGTTGGTTCTCTATGTCTGTGGCATTTTAAAAACGCGCAACACAGACATAGGAGAGAAGATCGCTACGTCCCGTGCGAGATAAAGCACTCGAAGAAGAAGAAGATGTAAACAAGTTGATTTTCAAAATTTTTATCTATGCTATGCGTATGTCAATGTGTAACCGTGGACATTGTACAAACAGCTGCTGCCATTTTAAAATTTAGAGCTTTATTAAAAATTGATCAAGTTTAGTAAGCTCGAGGAAAAGGTTTGGAACTGGAAACGGAAATTATATTTTTTTGTGGCGCTTCCTTTAAGTTAATTCGCAATTATGGAACTGAAATACTCAGAGAAATCGAATGATTACAGATAAATATTGGCCTATATACATTCAAATTCAACAACAGGCAATTCTGCTTTGACTGTCTATCAATATTAACCAGAGGATTTGAAGCATTGTCGATAGCACACTCTAAATGCCTGCAGATAATATTTTATTTTAAGAATAAATTGTTTGTCGAGCATCAGACGATAAGCCAGAAAACGATTGCGAGCAAATGGACGTGAGACACCGAAAGTGTCTTAAACTTGTCAAAATATAGAAAATATTGGAAAGCCTGGTGAAACTGTTTTTTAGAACCTTCTACAGCGGGATATAAAAATTTAATTCAGAAATATTTTGCATGTCATTGGCCAAATCAACATTTTTGTTGTGAAATCTATGAAAGGCACTTAAATTCCCTAAAAGTGACTATTTGGTGTGCTATATAATCGTCAAGAATTATTATTATTATTATTAAGAAAATGGTGAAATAGTTACAGTCAATTCTCAACGGCATGCACATATGCTCCAGGTATATTTTTATACCGTAAATTGAAGAACAGGAAGAAAGAAATAACTTCCCTCAACGAGACGGTGCGACCTGTCATACTGCAGAATTAAGTATGGAGATCCTGCCACAGACATTTCTGAATCGGTGATCTCAATTGGCCCCCGAGATCTCCTGCTATTACTCTACCAGATTTTTATCATTGAAGATATTTAAAGAAGAGAGTGTTCAAGAATAGGCCTAGAAATATAGAGAAGCTCAAAAGAAATATCCGGCTAGAAATTGATTATTCCGAAGGATATACTTCAACGAGTTATGGCAGATTTCGTCTGTCGTTTGGAAGAGTGTGTAGGAAAGGGGGGCGAACTAATAACACACACTATATTCAAAAAGTAGAACTCCCATTATTACATAAATGAACAAATACTTTCGGCTGTTATTATTGTATTTAGTACATTAAATAGCTTATGCAATATTTTCCAGGAGATAATAATTGATTGATTCTAACTGACTATCTGTGTACAGTATGTTGTATTTATTTAGTACCTTTATATCTTTGTTATGATGCATTTTGTTGCAAGTTCTGAACATAGCTTTAAATTGTTTAATGATCTAAGTTTCAACAATTCTTGGTAGCTTAATGATCAGCTTATTGTTGTGCTAAACGCTATTTCCATGGTCCTATCCATATTAGTTTGAAATGTAAGCTCATACGTTCGATCAAAATTAGGTCAGTAACTCAGTAATGTTATTAAGAAATTAATAAGTTATGTAGAGATGCATCAATAACTGTGTTGGTTCGATACATAGAAATGCACAACCCCAACGGTTAAAATAGGTGGAAGGAATACGGAATTAATTTCTAGGCTAACTAAGCTCATTCTATGGAGATGCAGAGTTCCTAATACAAAAATCATAAATAATAAAAGACAAATCAATGTGTTTTTGAATGAAACATCGTGTACATTATAGGATTTTTGCTTTCCTTTGTTTATTCAGAATTTGTTGTCTTAATTATTTAATTTTTCTAATGATTCTTTGTCACTTGGCAATTTTGTATATTTTTCTGATTGGTTTCTTTATTATGTATTTGATGTATTGTGCGATGATTTGTGTGCTGATTTAATTCCTTTGATTGTTTAGTTTTTTTTAATGAAAATACTTTTAAATGAATAAGCGTGCAACTTGATGGCTCAGAATTAACTTTTATAAAAAAATTTGCTGTTTGGGGGATAGCAAGTGCATTTTAAGGTATACTTGCGATCGTAACTTGGACACGTTTTTTTTTGTTAGGTTGCGAAATTTGTGAATATTCCTGTTAAAGATAATAACAACCTTCCAATATTTGCTGACATTTGTTACAATATAGTATTCTTTTGGACGAAGTCTTCCTGGAACTAAATGACGGTATTCAGAGATTGGAAATATAGTCCGTGAGCGGGTAAGACCGTCGGGAGTAAATATAAAAATCATTGCTTTCTAAGCGTTACATAATAGAATATCCTGTATTTTAGATAGTTATCTTTCATTTGTATTAATAAAATAATTATGTTGTACACAAGCATTTACAATTATTATACTATTTTATTTATAATTTAAATCAAGGTAAAATTTAATATTGCACTTAATTTTAAATTTGATTCTCTTTGGAGCTTTTTTAGTTTTTAGAAAATTATCAAAGTTTATTAATAAATTAAGTCTATTAGATTGCAGAAATACGTTAGTTTTATTTATTTATTTTAAATTAAATTTAATTTTACACACATTGCAGGTCGTGTAATATTGTTCGGGTTTGTTATTTTCCACTGCCGTATATGCCGTATAAAATACTTGCAACAGAACTCTTATTATTGTAAATCACGGGTTTTTACCCGAAGGACATAAGACGACTCTTTATCTACGTGTGAGAATTCTCAGATAAAGCTTCAGTTCCTCCCGCTGAAAGCTTCATCTTTTGCTACATTTGCAATTACTTATGTAAATGGGACAGGTATGAATAAGCGAGCAAAACATATCTTCTGCATTCCTGATCACATCAGAGCATTTTCTGCACGCGTGTTTTTGAGTTGAAGAATTCATAGACAAACTAACTTTAGATACAAATATTATGGTTACAATGCAATGGACATTTTAACAGTAATAGCATAATACCTTAGTAACTACTTCAAAAGAAGAAAATAGTGTTGATTTTCCAAACCACGATTTTTAAATAATGATGTCGGTCTTCTTTTCTAGAATACGATTTTTGTAATCTCTTATGAAATGCTATTCAATAGTAGCAAACCTTTCTCTTTACCTGATTCGTTTCGGAAAAATAGAATGGCCTCCAAGATCTCCAGATTTAACCCCATTAGATCTTTTTTTATGGGGTCACTTCAAATCTGTTGTCTACAAAACTGAGCATCAGTACAACGTACAATTGTGACGAGGAATAGTTCAGGAGATAATTTGAGAGTAGACATTACTATTGCCTAGAGAATCAGTTTGACAGTTTAATCTAATATTTTTAAATTTAAATTAATAGAATTCTGAATAATTTGAGTTTCATTTCACATTTTTTTGCTACTATAGCATTTTGTAGAAGCTGTTATATGAGATATCAGAGAGTGGGGGTTACCGTTTGAAATTCTTTTTGTTGTGGCATCTAAAGCCTAAGGGGTTAACTGGGGAAGGTAATTTAAGATGAGTCATGGTGATCCCCCTCCATGTTGTAGAAACGGCTTCTAGAAAAGTTCAATGCGTATTTTACTTCCAGAAATATAACACATTGTACGTTTTCAAGTTGACAACCTGTGTATTATATCTCCATTAAACCAAGAGGTTAGGGGTCTCGGTGGAGTAGTGCGGGAACGCGTAGCCACTCGAGGTCACAGCAAAATGTGGCCGATCGGCTGGGGTGTTCGAATCCCGACTGGGGCGACCGCATTTCGCTTAGTTAAGTTTAGGGTGCATGTTGCATGACTGTTTAGTGCAGTAATGCGAAAGCGGTTCCGGGGGGAGGGGACGGTAGTTTGTATCAATAAAAGAAAAGAAAACCAAGAGGTTAAAAAACTGACTACCGACCGTTTAGAGAAACTACAAAGAAAAATCAAACGAGTCTCCACGAAGTCTTAACTTAAAACGATATTGTTACTACTTTTGTACAATTCTGATATCAAGTTTGCTTTCAACTTCGGGATCGAAGCTTTGCTAACGTTATTTGTATTAAAAGGAACTCCTAGAAATCTATATATAAATTCTATTCAGGTCGTATTTTTTCTATACAATAAATAATGTTATTAGCAGTATTATACATACATATTTCTTTTTTTCTTTCGGAAACGTACGTAGTATTCAGTTTTTACAGTTAAATCAACAAAATTTTATAAATATATCTGTCTGTTCCATATCATGTCCTCAGAAATGGAAGCAGATTATAGTTTTTGTGATTACGTTTGTAATGAAACAAAATATCTAATTAGCTAAACCATTAAGAAAAGTTAAACTTACTTCACCTGAAGGCTACATATTTAGAAATTTCTCATTATAAGCTTCTATAAACTGTTTTGTTGTTTTTCTTCGGAAACGGAAGCAGAACAGTTTTTCTTATAAATAATGGTTCAAATAGATTTTAGAAAATTCTGCATTGATTGCATTGTTCCAGTTACGCCGTCCTCTAAAGAGGAATACAGTTTTTATTCTTATGCTTTATTTTAAATATTTAGAAGACTATTTTAAATACATTAGTACGAAAAAAGATGGAGCTGTTTGCCTGAAATCTACTTATTCAAAACACATTCATTTCATTGGGTTTTCTTTACTTTTGTTTATTTTTCTTTCTCGTAAACGGAAACGGGATAGTGTTTCATAGATGCTTTTGTAATAAAATGAAATATTTGTAGAGAATACGCAGACTCTGCAGAAACAGCGCCACAATGTTAAATTAAGTTTACTGGAAGTCTATATTCAAAATGAATATAGTTGTGTTATGTTTAATTTTTTTGATTTATGTTGAACATAATTTTAGAAAATTATATATTTCCTGAGTAGAGAAAGAAATAAAATATAAATATTTCTCAAGAATATTAGAAATAGTTTAAAGTGTTTTATAATTATATCTTAATGAAAATTAAATCGTGGTGAACGATACAGGGACTCCAGAAAGAGTCTTAAGAAGTTGCGTTTTCCCGAAGTTTGTATTGGAAAATTGTATGTAAAATGTATCGTTTTTCCAGAAAAGATTTTATATGAATACAATCTTGTTTAAGATATTTCGGAAAATGTTTTAGTTACTGTGTCCAGAAAGCGTTAAGAAAATTCTGGCGCATTTTTCCATAAGTTTATTTGCAAAAGATGTTCGTTTAGGCTTCTATTCAATTGGGTTTTTAATTCTTTTGTATTCAAAATGACACTAAATGTTTATGTACAGGTTTGCCTTTAGTTTAGCTTTTTCTTCCAGAAATATGATAGGATGTGGTTCGTTCTAATTATTTTTATTACAACTCTATTTTTGAATTTCATACACAAAAAGTGCTTACAATTTCTAAAAATTGACTCCTGCAATATAATCCCTTTATTAGAATTTTGAATAGTTTGCGGAAAAGCATCCCAATCATACAATTCCCAGGGTTAGCCTTTGTTTGGACGAAAGTAGAGTTACGTGCCAGTTCAGTTCGGTTTATATCCTCGGGTACTTTATTTCCAGCAGAATGTTTTAGTGCTCGTTTTATATGTCACGGCTGGTCTGGAGGAAGACTCTAATTGGAGTGTAGTCGTTTATTCGTAAATATTGGATAGGTAGTACGTTTCACAACTTGATATAATCCGGTCCTGGGCCCGGGGACCTGATAACTTCCGAAAGCACGCGAACGCCCCACAAAGCACGCGACCAAGGACATTTGTCGGGATCCCACCCCATCATATGAAGTTTTTTGATCTTTATTCGCGTCAACAGCCTTTTATCAACTTGTCGTCGTTCCCACTTCATTTTTCACGATCCACGTCATTTGTCAGTAAGTTGGTGAACACCGTAATGAGTTTGAAAACAAGGGACGGGCGTGACGGCAAACCATAAAGAGTGCTCGGTCCAGCTCTGCGGCGAACCGGACCGCATCTCCTCGTCTTCGTCTCATTTTTCTTCGCTCGACCTGAGCTAGTTTGGACCAGACGAAATGGGGCCGCAACTGAACCGGAGAGAATGGCCCTGGGAAGCCTACACGTTTGTCTCCGGATCATTCGTCTTTTTTCCTGCCCCTCGAACAAAAGGCCGCGAGTGTCGTTTGAAGAGCGAGCTTCATTAGCGTTGTATAACGACCGAGACACTCGAAGCTGCGTCGTTCTGCCATTTAACCGATTGACTTGTTTGTGAAACTCCTCCGGGCTCCGGGCGCTTCGGGCGTTCCGGGGCGATGTTGCCTGCAATCAAGACTCTACTTCATCCGGAGCTTTCTTAATACGGTAGCGCCGCATAATCGGCCTCGATTAGCGCTGTAGGTCTTCCAGTCACGACCTCGTGGTTTTGCCACAACCTGCCTTACTAACCCGACTTCTTAATTAGAAATTACATCCTGTGTAGATTCGATTAAAGTCAGTGGCGTGTCTCACATTATTAACGCGAGTAAGTGTTAATTTCTGCAACGTCTAGGCTTCGGTTTCGCGAACAAACCAATCGCGAGCTTCTAACTCATTATAACTTGTTCGACCTAACTACATGTAAAACATTTTGTCCTTCGTGCTTCAACCACATTTTACATCGTTTCGACACCCATTACCGCTATCAGCGGGGAAAATTTTACCGCTCTCACTCCTAGCACTCCACTTCTCAAACGAGCTCCACTTGTCTTGCTTTATTACTCTAAATTTTAGGTTTATGAGGGCCTCTTGTCTCGTCTCTATGACAATCTCGCGGTTTGCTTATAAATTAATTATCTATTCTTTCTCTATATTCTTTATTAATAAACGAATATTAGGAGTCGGCTCTTTCCTTATTCTATAAAAGCATTAATCCTGTATTTTTCCTTTCTGTGGTTAATATTTTCATATAAAATTCGTGGAATTTTTGTATTACGGAATGAGGGATACGAAACTACGTCACTATAGTTCCTCAAGGGCAAATGGCTTCAGCCACTGAGGAAATTGCTTTTCAAAGAACACAGATTACCTTAGATTATTCCTTTGTCTATAGCCCGTGGTTGAGTGTTTTAAAGTGGTGAGTAATCTAAACTGAGAATATATAAATAGGCAACACTAACAATTACCCGTCGAAAGCTTGCAAGCATGAAATTTACTAGAAAACAATGGAAAATTAATTACAGTTTTCTTAGGTAAACGAAACAAATTGTATGAAAGCGTTTATTTAAAAAAGTAAGCGACTACTTTATTGTATTATGATTTTTAAATTACCGAAAGAAACCCCAAACAATACTTTTATTACTGCAAATAATTCTAACATACATATATGTGTGTTCATATTGTAATGCATCAACAAAACGTAGAGGTTTGTAAAAATCTATGAAATCCTAATTTTAAAAATATCTGGAATCCGAAACAGAAAACATACATGTCTATAACACACAGTTTTCAAAATAAAGGAGCCTTTTTGCAGGTGTACTGTGAATATACAATTTTTGTCAAACATTGTAGTATTTTAATTACCATGTTCAAAAAAGGAAATAAAACAAACCCCTAAAATTACAGAGGGATAAATCTATTAAACATAACATTAAAATTTACAACTAAGATACTTACTAATAAATTAAATGCAATAACAGAACTAGAAGAAAAACAGCAAGGGTTCTGCAAAGGAAGGTTTTGTGTTGATGCAATATTTGTAGCGAGACAAATAATAGACAAAGCGCTTGAAATGCTTTATCGATTTGCAGAAAACCTTTGATAGGGCAGGATTAGAAAACGTTGTTAGGGCATTACAGCGAAGGAAAAACCCAGTCGCTCTAATAAAATTAATACAAGAAATACATAAGGACAGCAAAATCAAAATAAAGTGCAACGCGGAAATAACTAAACCAATAGAGATGAAAAAAGGGATAGACAGGGAGACTCTTTAAGTCCTCTGTTGATTAATATGATAATGGACGAACTAATAAAAGGAATTAAAAATCTGAAGGGGGAGAAACATTTTTAATATAGTAGCATATGCAGACGACGCCATATTACTGGCAGAAAGTGAGGACGATTTGCAGTGAGTACTGTATTGATTTAACAAAAAATGTAAGGAATTTAATATGACTATAGCTACCGAAAAGATCAAAACAATGAAAATCGCTGAAGATCCAGTGAGATGTAAATTAGAAGTGGAGAAAGTAATTATAGAACAAGTAATGGAAGTTAAATTCCTGGGGTTCTGCTGCAATGGTCTAATAGAAAAGGAAACCAAACAACAGATAATGAAGGTTAATCGAAATGCGGGATGCCTAAACGGAATTACATGGAACAACAAATACATCGAGCAAGAAACAAAATGTAGAATGTGTAAAAGTGTCATGAGACTTATGCGCTGGAAACAAGACAAGATACGAGGAGAATAAAGCAACAAGGTGAAGTAGCAGAAATGAACGTACTACGAATGGTATTGGAAAAACGTGATGGGATAGAATCCCCTATACAAATATAAGAGAAAGTTGCGATATCTCAGATATATCGAAATGAATCATCGATAGAAGAAATCAGTGGAACGAACATATCGACAGAATAAATAAAGGAAGACCACAGATAATAAACCCCATGGAAGAAGATCGATAGGACAACTGAGAAAAAGATGGAGAAACAACTCATAGAGTGTAAACGCGATTGGAACAAGCTAATAGCCTAAGAAAGAATAAGAAGATGAAGGAGATTCTAGTTCTAAAATTTAGGTCGCTGAGACCTTACGTGTTGCTCGAAAAGCTTTATCAGGATTTTAATTAGTGTAAGGAGTTTTTATAGTTTAGCTGTAGGCCAGAAATGCAAACAAAAAGGCTTTATTAGCAAAGTTCACCTTTGAGTTTTTCTTGGATTTTATCAAGAAGTGGTCAGATTTTTATACCATTTATAAGATATATTCAACAACAAACAAGAACTTTATTAGAGAATTTGCTACACAAAGTTAAATTTAATATTTTTGTTAACTGCAACCAATACCATATTCAGCGGGTACAAGCGCTATTGCTCCGGATTATGCTGAGAAAATCCAAACTCTGCTGCCAATATTTTATGTGCCGTTGAAGCTACTTTTACGAATAACAGTATCATTAATCTACACAATAATCAAGTTTGGGCAGACTAAAATGTTTAAGCTATTGTCGAATGAATACATCAATATACTGTCAAATAGGTTCAGTATTTTTTTTTAATAAATCGTTTGACTCGTGAACTGTATTGATAGAGTTCGGCTGTGGTTTATGCACGATGGAGTTTCTTCACATCTTTCTATCACTATCAGAAAATACTTATAATCATATCAACAAATGGATATGATGAGAGGTCTAATTGCAAGGCCATCTAGATCACCCGATTTTAACTGACTAGATCTTCATATTTGGGCAAATGTTATATTTATTTGATCTTCAATGCTTTTACTGTTCATTTGTCACAGTAATACCATTTATTGATTAAAATACAAAGTCGCATTTATCTCTGAAAAAGTTTATTTGCGGACATAGAATGATTGAGACTTTTTGTTTGGTTTGATGAGTACAATACGTCCATGAAATCACCGGGTGCAGCTAGTATCACAAAAGAAATGATTCAACCAGGAAGAGAACTACTTCAAGAAAGTATCAATACATTATACAATAAATGCTTATCGGAAGGTAACATACCCAAACGTGGAAAGTTGCAAATACAATCCTAATTTACAAAAAGGGAGACAAAGGATGCTTAAAAAGCTACTGACCAATTACCCTATTGTTGCAACCATATAAACCGCTAAGCAGAATAATCACAAAAAAGATAGTCAAAAAACTGGATTTATATCAAATAATGAAATAGGCTAGATTTCGCAAGAGATTCAGCACAAATGACTTATTAATCCTCAAAATCTTACTTGAGAAAACCATAGAATACCATCTGCCACTATACATGGCATTCGTAGATTACAAAAAGGCTTGCGACTCACTAGAAATGTGGCTAGTAGACCACGCCCTATGGAACAGTAGAGTAGATCATCGCTATGCAACGCAAACAAGAATACGACAATAAAAATACAAACGGTCGAGGAAACCAACGAGATCCCAATCAAAAGAGGTGTGCACCAGGGAGATCCGATGTGCCTTAGGCTCAGTACTCAAAGATATTTTCAAAAAATTGAAATGGGAGCACAAGGGCATTAACATCAACGGAACTCGTTTAAATCATCTAAGGTATGCCGACGACATCCTAGTGATAGCCAAAAACGAAGAAGAACACCAAGCTATGCTGCAAGAACTCAACGCAAAATCAACGGAAGTTGGGCTATCTATGAACAAAGAGAAGAGGAAGAAACTAAAGTAATGACCAACTAAGAAGACATCCTATAAATCAAAATAAACAATATAACATTAGAACAGGTATCGAAATAGATCTACTTAGAGCACCTTATAAAACCAAACAAACAAAACCAAACGACAGAAATTACAAGAAGGATGAAGCAAGGATGGGCCGCATTTGTCAAATTAAGCTATGTGCCCAGAAACAAAAACACACCTCAACATCTGAGAACAAAGGTATTCAACGAGTGCATTCTACCAGTCCTCATCTATGACGCTCAAACCTGGACCCTGACCCAGAAAATCACGGACAACTCAACCAGTAGTAGAAAGACAAATGCTACGCATCTCACTAAGGGACCGAAAAGCCAACACATGGGTCAGATCAAAAACAAAAGTAATAGGTCTAAGAAAACACGTGACAACACTAAAATGGAGATTTGTTGGACACAACACTAGATAAAAGGTCAACAGATGGAACGCTAGAATAGAACAATTGCGCCTATGGTTGGGTACAAGAGAGCGAAGTAGACTACAGCAAAGATGGGCGGACGATATCAAAGGAGCAGCCGGTTTAACATGAAGAAGACGAGTAGTACACCGTGAAGATTGGAAGGGACTAGAGGAGGCCTATACCCACAGATGGGTAGAAGAAGGCTGAGAAGAAGAAGAGATATGATTTGTTTACAAACATTACAATGTGTTGCTTTTTACAATGGCTGCAGTTCCCTCTCTAGCGTTCAGGTAGATGGACCTAAGTCTCCAGAAGAACAGGGAAAAGAATATAATGGTTTGTCGATATCAGAAGGTATATTTAATTTTTGCTTGCCAAATAACTTTAGAATCCCCTTAACGTTTGCAATGAATGACAATCATTCAATTATTAGCTATACTTCGATCATGTGGCAATCTTATTTATAATTTACGTACGAGAACCCTATTCGAATATCGTTTACATAATTTTCGGTTAATTCCAGCTCGAATTAAATTTTAATCAAATATTTAATTAAACATATCTGTTTATAAAAGCAGAACAAATTTATTTTGTTATCACGAAAAATTAATACAGTTTGTTGAACAAATTTTCTTTTCTCAAACCATACAAATTCCATGATGATAAATGAGCTAATTAAGTTATAACGTTTAACCTTTTCTATTTCTCTCTCAAACATTTTCAGTTATATAATTGAAATCAACTTCATGAATTTGAAAGAAAAATTGCTTTCCAAATACAACTTTCTTATTCATACAAAATGTTAAACGAATTCACTTACCCTCTGCATAGCAGGCAAATCAAGAATTATTTCCTTCATTCTACCACAAAGACATATTTTCACATAGTAAAATCAGATAAACCCGTTAAACCTTCTCATTTAAAAATGTGAAACGCAAGCCTTTTTGTAAATACACTTTTACGCCCGTGTTCTGCCAGTTTTATAAAAGTAACGCGGAAGCATAAAACATCTCTTGCGGCTGCGTTTTATGAATGTTCAACCCCCATTACCACTATCAGTGCGTAAAATTTTACTACTTACTGGGTGCACTTAGCAGCCCTATTAGAGTTTCAATAGACTTCCGTTATTACTTTGATTAGGGGTTAAAATTTCTAACAACCTACCGCAAGGGAAATTTCCCTTATTATCTACGTCTTAGCAATCATACCCTCTTGAATTCTTCTAAAACAGTGACTAGAAACGGAAGAGCTTTAATTGCCGATCTTGTAGTTGATTGCATTTAACAAAGGTCTGTTTGCCGAAGGAATTATTCGAGGATAATGCCGTAGCATCTTACAAGTCTCAACCGCATTTTACACCCTTTCGACACCCATTATCACTATCAACGTGTAAATTTTACTCCTCGCTCGCTGCGCTTAACAGTCCTATTATCGTTTCAGTAGGCACATAATTCTTCTGACATCACCTGAATTGCCTTCCTGAATTTCCGTCCGTCTTTTAACTGGATTTAATGTGTTTGTAAATATGATAAGGTTCAAGAAAAACCTTTTGAGAAATTATATGTACGCGCGAAAAAAAAAGAAAATAAGTAAATATGAAAAATATCGTATTTCGCTAAAAGAACTAAAATTGTGAAAATAAGTCGATAGCAAAAATTCTAATTTCGGAAAAAATGAGACACTTTCAAACCCGAGGAAATTAGAAAAATTAAGAAGTGCGAAACTAAATTTTATATTTTCCGGGTAAAATATTTGAAGACAATAATTACTTTATAGCTATTTTAGGAAGAATTTTCAATTTGAGTAAATATTCTACGCGTTCAATTTTCTCCAATAAGCAAATTTCGAGTGTATAAGCTTAAAAATGCTTTACGACAAACACTTTTTAATAAAATCTACCTGAAAAATATTAATTTAAAAAGATTTCTACATTAATACATATGCTGTAAAACGCCAGTGCTGTTGAAATTGCATTTAAAATGTAATTAGAAATTACTAATGACAGTTTGTTCTAATTGAGTTACTCCATAATCAATTATAATTAACATTTGAATTTATGTAATTAATTACAAATTACAAACATTTATTGTAATTGTGATTATTAATTTTACATTACTAGCCATGGCAAGCTCTTTATGTAGTAAACAGTTTAAATCGAATGTAAGAAAATAGGTAATTTATAATTTATGAATTGTTCTCGCCTAACTTCGTTTAAATTCATACTAATTAATTAGTCAAAATCGTAGGATTTCTAGGACTCTAATTGAGATAACTTAACTTATTTTTAAATATAGTAAAACTATTTTGCTATACTGTGCAGAAATGTATTGTTTAACCACATTTGGATTGATGTTGGTTTGGCATCGTAATGCGGTGTAAACTCGGATTCTAGGTCCTCAGTTTGTTTAAATTTGATCAAAGTCATGTTAATAAATGTTAGAGGAAAGTCTTATTTGTGCAATTATCAAAATATGAGCAAAATTGTAATCAATTTGGCAGTTTTTACATTTTTATTTATTTTCTAATTTTGTTGAACTTTAACTTTTCTTTTCAGAGAAATATGTTTATAGTAATGTCATAATGTATGTAAAGAACAGGGACCTCGGAGGTCTAGCGCAGCAACGCATTGCCACTCGAGGTCACACTGAATTGCGCTCGTTCCGCTGTGGTTTCGAATCTCAGCTGGGGCGACCGCATTTCGCTTAGTTAAGTTTAGGGTGCATGCTGCATGAATGGTTAGTGTGTAAGGGAAACCCAAACCCCCCTGAGGTTCGGGGGGGGGGGGGTAACGGTAGTATGAATGAATGAGAAAAAAATACATACAGTGTATGTAAAGAAGCTATGAGTTGATTTTGATAATGTTTAAATTTGATTGTTATGAATTTATTTAAAAATTCTAAATGCATTTTCGAAAGTATAACATGTAAGATATCAAATAGTTCATTTTTAAACCTGTAACACAGTGGTGTTTTTTTTTGACTAAAATTTATTTATAATAAAGTTATAGTAATTTATAAAAATTTGTTAAAGTTTAGTCACTTTCAACATAGCCCTGCTTGGCTGATTTTGTGTGGTTCGCATTCATTGTTTCATATTCCTACGCTGTTGCCTTGGCAACGGGCAAAAAAAGTTGAGTTTTATAAATAAAAGTTGAGAGTTGCTTATTTACCACCAAGCTGAAAGCACGCTTTTTCTGCAGCTGCGCAAATATGTAAATTTGTGTGAGTATTTATGTGCGTTTTGTAATAAAACAAAGGATTAATATTTGAGTACATCTTCGAAGTGTTTTAATTAACTTACGGCCGAGACTTTGGATAAATTTCGACAAAATACCAATTTCGTCGCCGAATGGAGTAAGCGTCCCTCGATTGTCGATTGTTCTTTCGCTCTTCTTTTGTTTATGGATTGGTCAACAATTGGTATGATAACAAAACAAAAATGTCATTGGATTATAACATCACACCTACAAGATATAATTAAAAAATAAGTATCAGTATTAATAACATAATTTAAATGAAATTGCTTCGTTACATTGATATTAAGGAGAAACTCCATCACAAACGTTTACGATAAAGTCGAATTTGGAGGTTATAATATTATTATTAACAATACAAGTTCTATGAACAATTTTAGGGATCATTCCAATAAGAGAAAGTGATGGAAAAAGGATCTACTTACTTGTTGGTAATTTTTAAATTAAATAAAGTACGCTTTACTGCTTCAATGTTTTGGAACACAGTTAAGGAACATAAGTTACTACCGTCGTCTTTTGTAAGCTTGTACGCGTGCCACAAGACCGAGGTTCGCGCCAATGTGAGAAATTTTGAAATTCGGTATTGCGAAGAATCCTTCGAGGACAAGTCTACATTCCTCCATACAAGGTGGGTTTTCAATTGAACAAGTCTTAAAGAAGTGATATTTATTTGTTTAAAGTTGTGTATTTTGAATTAATATAGTTATAAGTCACTTTGTTTTGTGGAGAAGAAAGCACTGATAATTCTGTTTTAAGATTTTCGATATAATTCCTGAATGTTCAAATTTTCTTGCATTTCCTGTGCCTTTTTGTGTATATACCTTGTCCCTAGTATTGGAGTCGACACAGTTTGCTCCAATTACAACAGTGACCATGAAAGCATCTCATACAGGTTAGTGCAAAACTTATTTGGTTTATGTGTTGGTTAAACAATGTATAAATTGATTAATTATTATTGGATTCTTAGATAGTATGAGTTATCTTAATTACAGTTTTGATGTTAATAGGCGCCCAATGTATAGGTCTAACGACGCTATTGTTTCATATTTGCTCCGACTAGAAATTTATTTTATCTCATGCTCAAGCTTAAATAATTAAATAAACAAATTAAGAAATAAAAAATAAATAGAGCTAGCTCAACAGAAAGTAAATTTGAAAACATTGGGGGTAATTATTAATAATATGGCTTGCCTTGCTAATTTATAGTTTAAATTCAATGTCAAAATGGGGAAACCATATAATGACATTTTTTCGATTTTGTTATCTGTAATGATGTATTCAATTTATAATAACGCCCTTTTTATTTTAATAAAAAGTATTTTAGTATTAGTATCTACTTCATTTCATAAATCTACATCTAGCCTATTACTACAACACAAATGCGCTAGGATCAGACCTTTATTGAGCATTGTATTACATTTAGTTGTATCAGATATCAGTTAGTCAATTACTTATTACTTTTAAAGTAATGTAATTATGAAATTAAGTTATAGGCAATTAAATTCCACCTATTTTTGGAAAGTACAAGAAAGACTAAAATCAACAAATATA
>JABXWE010011278.1:0-27217 GCA_014611495.1 Limonius californicus | reverse complement strand
TTAAATAAATATATTTTTTACTATTTAATCATGCCTAATTAACTGTCTGTCCAAAATACATTAGCAGATGTGGTGATTGTAGTAGGATTCATGTCAACATATTTTAAATATCGTTACAGCTATAGTTTCAAATATATTATTCAATATCCTTATTTTTGACTCAGTATTCATATTATTTCAGATAATAGGGTGAATATATTTTATAAGTTTTATTATTACTAGATAACAAAGTTTATTGTGGAACAGCGTTATTTCATGAAGGTGAAAAAGCCATTAATAAATTGTAATTATTGCATATTACAAAAACCTTTAAAGATATACCTACTAATTATTAGTGGTGACCCGAAAAGAAACTGATTTGACTGGAAGAATTTTTGCCACTATTTGGATTCAAACTGATGAGTAAGTTATTACTACCTCAGTTCCTTTTTACTGTAGCCCTTTTCTTTATAATAATAATACATAGTAATTATATAGATATTGAAACCATCCTACCCTGCTTTTATATTTATTGAAATAGAGGTATCCGATGCTTTCCTTAATAAATACATTTACAACTATTCAATATTCTACATAGTATATATTTCGTTTATATTTTGGGATCTTGCTTTTCGATGAACTAATAAACGAACAGTTTATTCACTAAAAGAAGGAATGGCTGTTGTGGTTTAGTAAGTTCAGTTCGTGTTTGTTTAGATGTTGATATTTTTGTATCTATTGTATGTGTTGAATATTGTCAGTTTACTTGAATACGTCTTATAGTATTTCTCTGTGGACAGTGTTGTTGGTTTTGAGAAGTTATAATAAGTAACACTGGCGATTTTGTAGTGAAATAAGTAGGTATACCGATATTGATACAAACATTTGGATAACGATATAACATGGCTTTGAAAATTATGGTTAGTTATCTTTACTGGTTGCACAGAATTTCTACTCTGAGATTAGCACATAATTAGATAATACACATTAATAATTAATTATTATGAATGGCTACTTTTGACTGATTTAATACTGTGCTGTATATAAATATAAACAAACATGTTTTTCTAAAGCTGCACATTCTTTTTATTTTCAGAAAGAGCAATGTATTCAATGACCAGAAGAGGGCGCAAGTGTTTGGTCTACCAGAACTGTATTTTTTATATAAACCATCAGAAGGATGATCGCATATTTTGGGTGTGCTCAGATTACTACAAGATTAAATGCAGATCACGTATTGTATCAACGATTGATGGTATTATTAGAAAAAGTTATACACCACACAATCATCCTCCTCACACTGATAGAATTCTAGAAAAATTGGAATTTGACGTGTATTCTGAAGAATATTAAATTTCTTTAAACAAGATGTTTATTTAGTTCTATACTTTGTAATTTTAATAGTTTGTTGTTTTGTACAGAATTGCTTGTTAAATTTGAGGTAATAAAAAATAATAAGTAAAGGCTGTCCAAAATTTGTAGTATCTACTAAAGCTATTGAAAATTTTATCAGTGTTGACAAAATAGCGTGTTAAGTTTCATGCTTTCGGTAATTCTCTATTAACAACTTGCTATTATCAATTAAATATTTCTTGAATGTATTGACAATCTATCTTAGTAATTCAAATCATGTGAGGTTTCATCAGGTTATTTTAAAAACTACATTTTCAAACAGCCACTGTGTTTTATAAGCTTTCATATTATAATCTTATGAATTTAGTAAAATAAGTACTAATTTTAATGCTTGACGTATGATAAATCGTTTGGTTTCTCCTCCTTCTTCAGTCTTTCCATCTTGTCAGATTTGTTATCACTTTTCTTATTGCCTCTTGCCATTTTGGTTCTAATTGTTGGCTATTTGGGTTTGAATTATTGTGGGAGCTTGGTGTGTTTTAATAAAACAATGCACATGCAATACATTCATTTATTTGTATCTTTATAATTAGTTGTCATCTTATTTAGTTGTTTTGGTACTAATTTACATGTTTTTGCTAATACGTACAGTTTCTTCTTCTATTAAATTACGTGTTATTCAGGCCACGATTACAAAAAAATATTGTTCATTTTAAGCTAGAATATATTATGCAGTGTGTGTATGTATATAAAAATAAAAATTTGTATTTAGTTCAATAAAAAATTTTCAAAAGTCAAAAATATTGATTTTTTGTGAATTTCAGTTTTCTCGTAAGAAGGTGACGTTACACAACTTGCAATTTATGTTGGAAATCTATTAGTATATTTATGGTTGAAAAACTGTCACATAATATCCATAAAAACGACGATGTGCCTACGTTAGCTGTATGTCTATTGTGAATTTACCAAACAATGTGTTGAAAAAGAAATAGTTAGAAAGCTTACATTTATGCTAGTAAAGTACGGAAATATGTGATTATCTAAACTGTAGATAATAGTCTATTTCTTCTAGATTTTGGAGTTTTTTTATGGAGATTAAATAGTATCTAAATCTTCTTTAGGGATAGCTAAGTTACACTACAAGCTAGTTCTGTGCTACTTTTCACACAAATTCAATTGAAGATTGTAAAGTATTTTTTATAATACTGATACTCATACTAACAACAAATGCAACTTAACTACTCTACTACACGTATTTGCAGATTTAAATGAAGAACAACTTACGGTTTTCTAATGGCTAAATTGAACATTTAAAGTCACCACTACAGGACATACAGGATTATATTTTGCTAATAGAGCTTCTGGAATTTTATTTAGAAGATTTTCTAGTAATTATTTTGAATGCCCATTAAAATTAATCATATGTTATACACAAAAATATGTTTGCGATGGTTTAGTTAATTTATGTAGCGAAAAAATAGTTTTTCAATTTCCCGTTGCAAGTAGTGTGCTACTTATCTACTTACCACACATTACATTTGTTCATTTGCTTAGAATTTTGTATTCCAAGTGAGCACTTCTGTTGATTTACTTATTCTTAAGATATTAATGGTAATAGAATTGATTGGAGATGGTGCTTTAAGAAAATAAACATTGGAAAACCCCTTACTACCACGATATATTGAAGTCCAATGACTCCACTGGACTTTAATTTTTGGCGTGGCGAAGGACTCTCCAGAGGTATTCTTCAGCCAGGTTACTTTAGTTAGTTCAAATTCCTACTGAAGATGGCAGCTTAGTTGCCGAAATACGTACTTAGGTGTTCTAAATATCGTGGTGGTAAAGCGTTTTCCAAAGTTTATATTAATGGTAACTAACATTTTGGTTTTTACGTCATAGAATTATTTGGCACTGGTCAAGAATATGGGTCCCAAACCATGTTCTAATTAGATAATGTAAACATTTGCTAACCTAACCTAATCTAACCTAACCTAACCTAACCTTGACCAGTACCAGGTTAGGTTAGGTTAGGTTGGGTTAGGTTAGGTTAGATTAGGTTATGTTAGGTTAGGTTAGGTTAGCAAATGTTTACATTATCTAATTATAACATAAATTAGAATATGGTTCACTAATGTACTTAGCTTCCAATAGCTATTATATTTAAGCTGTTTATGTCAATACTAGTCGTTTCTTCTTTTTCTTATTGTGCCGTACTCAAATGGAGTGTAGGCGACGAGCAAGCAGAAGGGCTACACTATAGATGCCTACTATTTTTGAAAAATTACATGCTACTTGTTTATTTTAAATGCAACAATCTATGATTTTTTATTTTATAGATTCTACATGAAATTCAGCTGTTTGTATTACATGATAACTTATATGGATATTTTTCCATTTTATAATATTGTGAAAGTGCATTTTGTTATTATTTCCATAGTGTTTGTACAGTGTTACAACTTTTATGGTTACTGTTATTAAAGATACGGATATTTTGGTAGCTTCAAGATGGCAACTTCTCTAATGAAGCATTGAGGTAAGGAAGAAACTATGTGAAATTGGTACGTATTATATTTTTGTTAGCATATTAAACCATATTGTCTGTGTGTTTAGACATGAGAGGGGAAAAGAATTTACGGATTTCTAAGTTAGGGTACTTTTTTCCAAGATGTGGTAAATTATCACATTTATAAAACAATTTTTATTTAAAAAAACTGGCAACAATTTGTTACTGCCTCGTGGTCACATGAGCAGTACGTTGGACCAAGTGAAGTGTACTTACTACAAAACAAGTGATGTTAAGGAGAAGTACGTGACAGAGGAGAGATTGCTGATTGATTGATGTGCAGTCGGCGATTGTAATTCTTATTATTTATTTTTATTGTCAATTGGAATCAGTGAAACAATTATCAAATATACCAGTGGTGGTGAGAACTTTGAAGCACACAATGTACAAGGGCTTCCTAGTTTAACTAGGGAAATCGTTGCCAATTGCTTTTAGTAATAGTATTTCATTCTTACCAGTTTAAACTATGTAATTTTCATTACAAAAGGTTTAGTATTAGTAACTTATTAAACACTCCAATATTATCAAAAACATTATTATTAAACTAATAACATAAGTTCTTATTTTAAAGTATAAAGATAAAAATTTGTTGAATTTAACAGATTTTTCATGATTAATGAACCTGATGATCATATAAGTTTTACACAACCCAGTGGCGGCTTCTGGAGGTACAGTGGTAGTTCCATGGCTGTCTGTTGTCTATTGTTCGGGAGGTCTAGATGCGGGGGGTTTTTCAGGATTGTTTAAAGTTTTTTGTGTTTACCAAACACTTTAGTTTTTCGACGGCACTTGTTAAACACTTAAAAATGTACAATTTAAAAGACAGAAACCATACCTAGCTGATGTGTTTAAAATTCATTTAACAATATGAAGAAATGCAGATGTGATGCAATTAAAAATGTTTTTATCTACCATAGTAGTTGCTGGTAGGTAGCATGTAGGTACAATTTATGATCATTAATATTGTTGGTTAATATTTAAAAACAATGTTTGTTCGTAAATAAGAGCAATATATTTTTGGTTGGTTTCAGGAAAAATTTTAAACTAATTTTACAAACATCTATATAAACATACCAGTACCGTTAATAGCTATAATTATTAAAAATATTTGTTTGTTAAACTTGTAGTTATATCTATTAGAAAGTAGGGATTTGGTTTGCATTGCAATTTATTTATCAGTTTTTAGATATCTTATATTATGTATAAACATATGTGCAGTACAGAAAAACAATTCTTATATTTATATGCTTCTGTTAATACTGATTGAGTTAGACAGCAAACTATAGTGTTGTAAATTAAGATATTTTACACAATTTAATTTTGTTGTTAATCTCGCATGAAACATTTAAATTACTAGGATTTAGTATTTGTTTGAGTTGAAATATTTGGTTTATGTTCTTAATTATAGTTAATCTGTTCAGGCGTTACTTGTTTGCTTCAAGTTATTTTTTACTATAGTACGTATTCTATTTATCATTTGTATAATGGGTAACTAAATAATCCTTTACTTCTGTGTGTTAATTATTTTTTAAATCAGATTTGGACGTGCATCTCGTATACTATTTCGATTTTATAAATTATGTTTACATAATAAATTCTTTCCAACTGTTTAATAATATTGTTTTCTATTTATGAAAGTATACCACGATTTTTCTGGACATTTTAAAATGTGTTTATCTACATTACTTTGTTTCAGATTTTTACTTTATGACGGGTTCAAGAGGAAAAGACTGCTTAGTGTATAAAGATTGCGTTTTTTTGTTAAACAGAAGAACAAAAAATAGATCTTTTTGGCTCTGTTCGGATTATTTTAAAAAAAATTGCAAGTGCCGTTGTATAACTGAAAATTATAAGTTATTGAAACCACCTAAAACAGTTCATAATCACCCAATACATGTGGAAAAGATTCGACACCTACAATCCAACCGGATCAGAGAGATTCTGAAGTTTACTAATTATCCACAACCACTGCAACAGTCCCTTGTCAGCATATAAAACAGTCAACTGAGGTACTTTAGTTAGATTATTTCTCCTGAATATACCACCGAAGCAGTAGGTAACAGATGTACTCTTCTATTAAGTACTAAACAACAACAATTCGTTACATTTACAATGAATATCTGAAGCCACAAGTGCAAGTTAAATTGATTAGTAAATGACTAATTTATTGTATGAAAGATTTCTGGTGATCATCAGGTGATGATATCATCAACAGAAGTTTCAGCTGTTAGCACTGCCCGTAGTGTTATGGTTACTAGTACAGCTATTAAAAAGTTATTAGTATAAAAGCTTAACTGAAATCATTTTTGTAAGCTTATTTAAAGTCCTGTGTTTGTCATCGATACGAAACATACAAAACATAAAAATAGTAGATTTAACTTATATTATTTATTCTAAATGCAGTGAATAGTAGTGCCAACAAATTAAAATTGTTGTATTTAACTAGTTTAAGTACTTACCTTAATAATATTCATCTTTTCTATAAAGATATTGATTCTGTTTTTTTCTTAGCAGAATTTTTTAATTAAAAATGGTTTGTATTTTATGTATACCACATTCGTAAATTATTTTTTATGTATGTGTGAACCAAGTTAAAACTAAATTGTAATAGGTTAGCTGCTATTGTACAAATACTTATATACTGTAATTTTATAAAAATATGTAAAGATTACTGAGGATATTGTAGTTTTTTAGCAAATAACCAAAATTAACATTTCCAACATCATGAATAGTTAAGAAAAGGCTGATTTGATTCTTTGAATTATTAAGTTGATAGATAACGTTGTTAATTGTGAAGAAATTATTGTACCTATTCACAGTGGGTGTACTGATATTATTAAAAAAAAGGAGTTTTTATTAACAACATTCTAATAAAAGCATGTTGCAATTTTGCAATCTTATTTTAAATGTGGAGTGTATAACTGATTTTATATTGTTTAACCTACTAGCCACCAATATTTCATTATTTTTAATATTACTTTGAATTCATGAAATGAATTCCCTTTACTTATACCATAGACGAAATACTTCTATTATAATATTTCGTCTATGCTTATAATTATTATTTTTCGTTTTTGAATTTTTCCTTATGTCAATTGTATATTCCATGAAGAACAATAAAATTATTGTAGTATTTCTATATATATATTCTGTTTACATTCAATAACATTTATTTTTCTATGGAAATATAAATGTTGAGATTTGCTTATTTACAACTACTTTATTAGCTAACATAGAAAATTGGGCTAGTGGGGTTGTTGACTATATTTCAAATTTATGTATATTGTCATTGTTAGGAAAATTTTGATGGTAATATTGAGTAAAATTGAAATGTATATAAAGTGGTAGGGTGGGTTATTTGTAGCAGAAGAATTAATAATAACACTAAAACAACAAACAGAGAAAAAATACTCAGCAAACTTTAAAGAGGACGTGTTAATTTTAGGATATGTTCCATAATTAAAACGACGTGTAGTACTGTCAATAGAATAATTGCAGTAATATAGTCTACAGAAAAAAGGACCATGATGTTTCATGTAAAAAGAGTAATTTTTAGAATTGTCACTTGTAATGGTGTATTTTTCTGTTGGAATTATAATTTAAACAATAAAAAATAATTTAAAAACCTTAAACGACTCCATTAATGGTTTAATTTTATTTAAGTAAAAACTTACAAAATTGAAACATTTATAGCAAGTACCAAGAATTGGGAGATTCCAGACACATATTTCTTATCCAATAGCAGATGTGTAGAGTAAAATCGACTAATAAGATTAACACCTTGAAATTAGAAGTAGGTAGGTAGGTAGGGGGTATTGCAATTATTATTTAAATACATACAAAAACCCTGCACATATGTTTAATCAATACAAAATTTAAAAGGAAGGACATAAGTTCCAAATTTTTGGATGAAATACATTTAGCCATACTTACTATAATTTAAAATTCTTGTTTTCAGTTTGGCTTTTTATTTAAGAAATATAGGTAAGTCTTGTTTTGAGTATATTTTGTTTTAATTATGTACGTATATTGTAGTATGTTTATCTGCATATTTTTAATATTGAAGTTTTTATGTTATGTACCTATATTATTGTCATCGTTTTTAGTACTAGAAATCCAAACTTTATTTATCTACTCCTAGTTTACATGAAATCTGTATTTATACAGGGTGATTCTAAGCATGCGCGAAAAATTTGAACCACGTAAATATATGAGGTTACTTAACTCTCAAATCACCTAGTAAATTTTTTTAAAATTTTTTACATCAATTCACTAGAAATTAAATTATCTTTTTTGTTTCTTAACCGATTTGGATAAACTTCGTGGTTTTGGAAAGCTAACAGTCCACGCTTAATTTTCAGTCAGTAAGTACAGTTGAGTGTGAAAAGGCGGTTGAAATCTAACGCAGAGGCAAAAAATTTGATTTGGAAATTTATAAATTAGAGTATATCTTGAAAACGAGGTAGTTAATATGAGTTTTTTGCAGTTTCTGGGTTAGATTTCATCCACTTTTCACATTTCATTGTACATTTTCCTCAATAGGAAATTAAGCTTGGACTGCTAACTTTCCAAAAGAACGAAGTTTATCAAAATTGGATAAGAAACAAAAAAGCTATTTACATTTTAGTGAAGTAATGTAGAAAACTTATGAAGCGCCGTATCTTCTTAATGGCGCCGAACTATAAAACATTTATTAGGTTATTCAGGGGTTAAATATCCTAGTTATACACGGTTAAAGTATTTCGCGCATGTTATCGAACTGCTGTATTCCTCCAGGAAAAAATTATTTTGGTAGGTCTTCCAAAATATCTCCATAGTAATTTTCAGTTCATTATCTGAACCCAACCTTCTGCCGTTAATATTTTGTTACATTTTTAACAAACACAGGGCGCTAAATTCTGCACCCTGTAATTGTCATGCTAAAGCAAGTCTTGTCTCAGAGAATGGTCACTTTTCTTCCAGGGCTTTCTTCAAACTCTGCATTGTTTTCCTATTAGACGTCAGTATTAATTGTAGTCCCTTTCTGCATGCAGTCAGCAAAAATCCTTCAACAGCCTAAAAAATCACTGACGTCAATTTTCTAACAAAAAAATGTGTTTTAGCCTCCTTTGATGGTGGAGAACCCCACTGTATTGATTCTTGTTTAGCAGGAAGATCTCAGTGATACACCCAAGTTCTGATCAGCTTGTAGAGCGCCTAAAATTTTTTTTTAAGAAGTTTTTGCTCTGGCATTAGCAGTCTGGGAAATAAGCATGCAGACATCTTTTCCACGCCCAAATCTAAATGCAACATTTGAATACAAATGTTTCAGATACATTTACTCTCCTTGCAATATGAGATGTTTTTATTCGCAGATCTGACAGTACCAAATCTTGAACTTTCTTCGCCACTTCATCAGATCTTCCTCTAATGAGTTGTCCAGATTTTGGATCATTCTGTAATGATTTTCGGCCTCATTGAAATTGTTTAGCTCAAAATTTTATTTCAATATATGATTGCTCTGCATTCCATACACTGCAGTAATTTGTTTATGACTTTTAGTCCCCCTTTAGTAAGAAATTTTGTGACGCTGCGATGTTCTAATTTAATGTCACTTATTTTTGGTGGGAACAGGTTGCACAGAAACCTTATACTTTACTAAATTTAAATTAAATTTGGTACAGATATTCATAAATGTTACAACTTGACAGTAAAGCAACTATAAACTTACTACCATGATATTTAGAACCCCTAAATATGGACTTCAGCCACTACTCTGTAATATTCAGTAGGAATTTGAACTAATTACAGTAATTTGGCTGAGGAAAACTTCTGGAGATTAAGTCCTTCACCAAGTCAACAGTGGAAGTCCAATGTGTATTATTCAGAGTAATTAAAGTGATTTACAATAAAGTGACGTCATTTAAACTATTTACCCAGCCTTGCTTTTTCAGTTCATAAAATTACTCTTATTACTGCATTACAAAAGAAATAAATTTAAGAAGTTCAATACATTGCAGCAGTAATGGAATTTTAATTTAATCTACTGTTAAAGCAAAATTTATGTGATACAACTACATTTTTTACTATTCGCTAACAAACATTTTTACTGTCAGCATTGTAATTTTTGGAATCTTACTTTCATTTGTAGCTGGTTGTGTGTGATCATTCGAATGCAGCCAGTAATATCTCATATAATAAACATGAAATACAATTTTTGATAGAAAATACTAGTATTAAAATTCAGCAGGTAAAACATAAGAAAGTTTCATGAAAGTTATCATACCGCCGATAAATATTAAATACTTGCAACACACTCACATAATGCATTTATATTTTATTAAATGTTATTTACCAGCATTGTTTAGTTTATAAATAAATTATATTTGAAGCAACTTCAAGGTTGGTACAAAACAGTTTATTTATTAAAAGAAAAAGAACACAACAATAAGAAGGTAAATATACAATACATTTTTAACTTATTTTAAACACAGATCATATTTAATACACTTATTTATTTATGCTGTTGTAATACTCTTCCTCCAAGTCATAAAGGTCTGCAGCCATGTCATCTCTTAAGGACATTAATTTTTGATCACATTCAGCTTGCTTTGTTCTGAAAAAATTATATAATGTAGAAACGCAATATCAGTGCAGTTCAAATTGTTGTTAAACTGAAACACTTATACAGGGTCCGGCAACTGGTATCACCTATTTTCCAAGACCTGCCCTAAGGATAAGAAGTAATGGATTGAAACAAATTTGAGATGAATATCAACTTTATTATGTGCAATTTTAGTTCCTAAAAATTACTTCATTTAAATGGCCTCCCTGAGCCTCGATGCAGTACTGCAATATTTGTCTAAAGTTTTGCATCACTCTTCTCAACAATTCTGGTCCAATACTCTCTATTTCTTCTGAAATACGCATTTTAAGGTCTTGTATTGTTTGAGGACGCCTCTCATAGACCTTTTGCTTCAGATATCCCCACAAAAAGAAATCAGGAGCCGTCAAATCGGGGGAATTGGACGGCCATGTTATGTCACCAAACCTCGAAATCAAGTGACCAGGAAACATATTTTGCAACACAATTCGAGTTTGCCGTGCTGTATGTGCGGTGGCACCGTCTTGTTGAAACCATACTTGGTTTTGCCCAAGTCTGCGTAATTCCGGCCTTAAAAATGTTTCCAGCATATGAATGTATCGTTCAGAATTAATGGTAACCGTTTCATCATTTTCTTTGAAAAAATATGGTCCTACGATTCCAAATATTGAAACACCGCACCAAACGGTGACTTTATGATCACGAAGAGGTTTTTCATGAAGCTGGTGTGGATTTTCTTCAGCCCAGTAGCGGAAGTTTTGCTTGTTAACATATCCACTAAGATGGAAATGAGCTTCATCTGACATCAATAAAAAATTTATTTGATTTTCATCATTTTCCAAAATTTGCAAAAACCGCCTGCAGAAAGCCACACGAACTGGTTTATCAAGATCTTTTAGCTTGTGAACGACTTGAATTTTGTATGGGTGGAAGTGCAAATCTGAATGCAAAATTCTTAGTAAGCTTCTTTCGGAAATTTGCAATGCAATTGAATGTCTTGCTGCCGATCGCCTCGGACTTCTTCCTACAGCTTGTCTGATGCGTTCGATATTTTCGCGTGTTCTTACTGTACGTACGCCTCCAGTAAATTTTGAGCCAACGTTCCCCCTAATTTCAAAGTCTTGCACCCACCTCATTATTGTTTGTCGTGTTGGAAATCGTCCGTGTCTTCCAACATTAAACTCGCGACGAAACTGCCTTTGAGTGTTCACAACTGATTGACTTCGTATAAAGCTTTTAACCACGTATACGCGTTGATTAATTGGAAACTTATCCATGATCTATTAAACTGCATAAATTAACGCACACAAATCTGACAATAAAATTGTCAATAACAAAATATTGTTTTAATAACAGCCTACAAAAAATAGGTGATATCAGTTGCCGGACCCTGCATGATGAACGTAATACAAAATTATCCATTCAAAACATTGATGACCACAAAGTTTGCCCATATTCCCACTATGACAAAGTAAAAGTAATGCAATAGTTTACGATGATTCAACCTTTCGATGTAGCATCTTTTGTTTGTCACAAAATAAATAAATTTCTTATAAAACACACATTTACCTAAATAGTTTAGAATTTTGTGTAATAGCCTCATTTACTGAAGGAAAGTCATTCAAAATCAGGTACTGTTTGATGTCGGACACAAGCTTCATTAAAGATTCACCTGCTCTGACTATATTTGCTGCTCGTACGTGCATTTCATATGTATCTTGTTCACATTGAGTCATTCTAGACAATTGAGTATCGTGTTCTCCTTTAGCAAGTTTGATAATTTCTGAAAATCAAACACATTAATGAATAGTATAGAAATATATGTACCTAACCTAGCTTTAATGATACCTTCGAAATTTTCTAACATACTCTTCACATCATCTTTTAACCTAGTTCGGTACGATTTTAATAGCGCTTCTTTACTTTGTGGTAGACTTCTTGGTGCCGACATTTAGCTTTCGTCAGTTTATGTATTAGAATTTAATAAATAGTTTACTAGTAACCCGCGGACAGGAAAACCTAAACAACAAATAATGTTTTAGCTAGGATCAGCACCAATTACCCAAAAGTACGGTAGCGGCATCTAGAGGTGCTAAACGAAGTATGAAACTAATTTGCATGGCTGACTACGATTAATAGAACCTTACAGTCCTATAACTGTAAGGTTCTATTAATCGTAGTCAGCCATGCTAATTTGTATGGGATTTTTCAAATAGGATTTCCGGTCTCATACAGGATGGTCGCTATCCAACTAGCAGACCACTGCCTGAAAAGTACTTAGACGCCTTAAAACTTCTTTAAGACACCAAGGTAAATTTGTTAATTCCAGAAAATGTAGGACTAGAACGATTACAAACGTGGAACATGAACTAGCAATTTTAAAGGCAGTGCATGAGAATCCCCATATAAGTCAAAACAGATCAAAGTACAGCTGTGGGTAAAAATATATAAACAGAACTTCAGTTAGAAGAATTCTGAATGTGAAGTTACTTTGGTGCACGAATTACATAAAAATGGCCCCCAGAGAAGATTGCAATTTTGCATTTTCCTTCAGAATCAACTTCTTTTGGATCCATCTTTTTTAAAATTGTGTATTGTTTTGCGATGAAGGAAAATTCTAAAACAATGGTTAATTGAATAGGCATAACTTCCACTATACGCACAAAAGAATCCGCATAAATATTTGCTATTTATTTTGACAGAGTTATTTCTCTAAATGTTTAGTGTGGTATAATAGGTAGCCATATTATTGAACCGTACTTCTACCATGAAAATTTAGCTAGACAACATTACATACTGCTCTTTATAGTTGGGTTGCTAGGAATTACTTAAATAACTTTTTTGGAAGTAATTGGATTGGACAATGATCATCAAGCAGTTGCGATATCACTCTACTAGACTTTTCTTTGAAGTAAAATGCATTAAATAGTATACCGAACTTCGGTAGTAAATAAGCATGATTTACAAAATACAATAATCGAGACCTGTACATCAATTACACCTGACAGGCTTACTCGAGTCCAAGATCGTTTTGAAAACGAATTAGAAAATTGGTAGAAGTGGATGGAGGCAATTTTGTTCATTTACTGGGTTAAATAAAACTTTGTTATTTGTTTCTGATTTTCACTCGTTTAGTTTTTACTTCAGTACCGTTGCACTAATAGGGTGCTTTGCTTCTTAAATACGAATGTATGTAACTAATATTAGTAAAACTGTTAATAACTAATACAGTAAGAGATCAAGCTGACAAGAAATATCTATGATTCCATTTCTGGTACTAACAAATTTAATAGTCTAAGTTGCCGTGATATGTGTTGTTGGGTTACGTCAACTACTTTTAAGGGGGAACAACTTAGGTGCCCACCCTATAGTTAAAAATTTGATTTCAAAGTAAGTTACATATATGTAATGGATGCATCTTTGGCCTCGGTGGTCTAGAGGTTAGCGCATATGCCTTTAGATCCAAGGGACTCGGGGTCGAACCTGGCTGAGGTCGGTGTGATTTTTCTAGCGGGGAAAAAAGCTGAAAATGCGCCTTCTGTCGGATAAGAAGTAAAGCCGTAGGCCCTGTGCCACTACGATGCGCGACACGTTAAAAATCACTATTGGAGTTGGAATTACCCCAGATAGGCAACATTCTTAGTTAAGCTGTACAATAAGCCAATGATGGCTGCAGTGCTTAGAGATGCTTGGAAAATCGCTTCCTAGATCCCGCTCTTTCAAATCAACAATCAACAAGTTAAAAGGCATCTTACATCTTGTATAAGTATAATTTATTTATATGCAAAATTTGGCTTTTTTATATAAAGCCAGAAGCCTTTTTACGGTTATAGAGACCATATACAAGTGACGTTTGACGGTCAATGATGTTTGACAGTTATTCAAGCTCCAACATATGAAATTAAAAGCAAACATTACCCGAGTTCACCACAGATTTTTTTTTGAGGACACAGTAAATAACCGCAGGGGTATGCACTGCATATTTGGGGAGTTGCGCTCCCACGGACCTGAGCAAGGCGACCGAATTCATTCTTCTTTTGAAGTGTAAGAGCTTCAATGGTGGATGAGCCAACAAGAGGGGGCACTCTTTTACCCTGGCGTTGACAAAATTCGCTGTAAAATTGGATTCAACACAGAGTGGTATAAGGATTCAGATGGCAAGAAGAAACCATTAAAAGATCCAATAGGGATATCCTTAGTAAAAATAATCACACCCTATCATGGTTTTATGGCATTGTTCAATTCTAAATGTTCCGGAGTCTCCATTCCCCCGTTCGGATCTCCGGGTGGAATATTTTGAATAGTGCTAGTAATAAGTTTATGAAATGTAATGCTAGAATTGCAACATGGAACGTTCAGAGTCTTTACTCACCAGGAAACTTAAATAATGTTATATTAGAAATGGAAAGACTTCATACCTACTAATTAATATACTTGGTTTAAGTGACGTTCAGTGGCCATGATCTGGAATGTATAATACTAAAAATGGCACGAAGTACTATTCAGGAAATGATAGTATCTACTTTTCATGGATATGGAGTAGCAATAATTGTTGATAACAGAGTTAAACACACGGTATCCAGCCTTCTTCCATATTTCAACCGAAGAGTTTTATTGAAATTTGTTTCAAAGTCCCAGTAAATGTTGTCCAGGTGTATGCACTTAGGGCTGATAAGGATGAACAAGAAATAGTCTCTTTTATGAAGATCTAGATAAAGTTCTCAAATCTATCCGAAAACATGAGGTTCTCATTATAACGGGAGATCTAAACGCCAAAGTTGGACAGGGTGGTGTAGTTACAGATGAAGTTTCCCGGCCGTGTTATTTCTCGTTTTCTTTTGGGGTTTTCTTAAAAGTAAAGTCTCGCTGATAAGCTTGAAACGATTCCTGAGTTAAAACACAATATTCGCCGCATCATTGGTTAAATTGTCGTGGAAAACATAGCCAGATGAATAGTCATTTGCTATTTGAACAATAAAATAGTCCATACATAATTCCCATGTATCAGTTTTACAGTAAACAGAAAAAAAAAAAAATCAGAAATATTCCCATCAGTTCTTATTGAAACATCTGTTATTATAATACGTAGGTTGTAGAAGATTTAGGAATACTATCATATCAGTAAATTTATACCCAGGTGCTTATATATCCTCTAATCATAATTCCGTTATAGTAGCGGTGAACGAAAAATTGGTAATCAAATAGCACGTAAAGCAACAAACGAAAGAATGTGTGTGAGTGGTAATGATAATGAGTCTGGCGATAAACAATAGCAAAATATTCAAAAGATACTATTACAGGAGAGTAGAACAGCATTAAAAACTACAGTGGTAAACAAGATATATAAATAGTCTACATATCTTGGTGGTAAAGACAAAAGAATGGATGAAGCTAGAGATTCTGCATCTGATGTGGTCAAGACGAGAATACAAAAATAAAGATTTAAGATAATTAATTCTGATATCAGTCATAAGATAATACGCGCAAAAGAGAGATGGTTACTGGATAGATGTAGCGAGATTGAAGCCTATGAGAGTAAGTACGATGGTTTCAACGTACATAAAGAAATAACAGAAGTGACTAGTAAGAAGAGGTTTAGAGAATCCGACGATCGGCAAATGAAAATGGAGAGATGATCACCAAAATCCAAAAACTTCTGCGATGTACTGAATATATTCGGGAGCTTCTCAGCGATGATCGTAAAGAAATATGAAACCCTAACGTGGAGTACACGGGTACAAAGACATTAAGAGAAGTTCAACGTGCGATTAAAAATGCTAAATCGCGAAAAGTAGTAGCACCTGATGAGCCGGCCTCGGTGGTCTAGTGGTTGGCGCGTTTGCCTTTAGATCCGAGGGACGCGGGTTCAAACCTGGCTGAGGTCGGCGAGATTTTTCTAGCGGGGAAAATCTGAAAATGCGCCTTCTGTCGGATAAGAAGTAAAGCCGTAGGTCCCGTGCCACTACGATGTGTGACACGTTAAAAATCACTACTGAGGTTGGAATTACCCCAGATTCTTAGTTAGGGTGTACAATGGGCCAAATGTGGCCTAAGTGCATAGAGATGCTTGGAAAACCGCGTTCTAGATCTCGCTCTTTCAAAGCAAGCAAGCAAGCAAGCACCTGATGAAGTGCCTACAGAACTTTTAAAGCTTGTTGGTGAAGATATTGGTGGAGCTTTTTAACACAGTCTACCAGACTGCTAGAATTCTTAGTGATTGGCTTGCTTCAACTTTGCCAAAGAAAAACAATGCCAGAAAATGTTCTGACTACAGGATTATTGCTCTTATGAGTCATACTTTATGACTCTTTAAACAACTAGAATAATATATTAGTCATACTCAGATGGGCTTTAGGAATGAAAAGGGAATTAAAGAGGCCCTTTTCGGAATGGACGTGATGCAGAGGTATGGACATGAACTATGACATTTATGCCTGTTTCATCGTCTTTAGGAAAGGGTTCGACATAGTGTAACACTCGCAGCTTTTGAAGACATTGATGAAAAAGAACATCGATAGTAAGAATATCAGAATAATATTTAATCTGTACTGGCATCAAACAGCACGGGTTAGAGTTGATGAAAGTCTAAGTGATGAGGTTAAGATACGCCGGGCTGTTAAGCAGGGTTGTGAACTGTCCCCCCATCTGTTTAATGTGTATAGCGAAGGTATTTTCGAAGAAGCGCGGGAGAATCAGCTGGCATTGTCCTAAACGGGGAAATTATTAACAATCTGCGTTACGTCGATGATACGGTGATTATAACGGATAGTCTAAGCGACTTGCAATATGTGGTCGAACGAGTGAATGATGCCTGTAGTAGGTATGGCCTTGTTATGAGTTTAAAGAAAACAAAATTTATGATTATTACCAAACATCAAAATATACATGATAATAACGCATGTTAAATATTGATAATACTCCCATAGAACATATGCCTTCTTATAAATATTTTAGTGCATGCTTAAATGAAAGAGCAGAACAGACAAAGGAAATCAAGTGCCGCTTGAAGTTGCTCGTAGTACTTTCATAAAAATGAAGAAAAGTCTATGCAATCGTAACATACGCGCATACAACTGAATCTTAGAATTAAAATGCTGAGATGCTACGTATTCTCTATCTTACTATACGGAGTAGAATTTTGGGCAACTAAAAAGAAAATCTTAAAAACATCGAAGCATTTGGTGTCATAGGAGGACGTTGAGAATATCACGGGTAGATACAGTCACTAATTAAGCATTTTACATTGAATGAATACGGATAAAAATCAATAAAACAATTAAGAAGCTAAAACTTTAATATCTTGGTGATGTTCTAAGAGGAGACAAACACAGCATACTTCAACGAATAACTGAAAGCAAGATTAAGGGAAAGAGATCTGTGGGCAGAAGAAAAGTCTCATGGCTTCACAATCTGAGGGAGTGTTTCGGCTATACATCCCCCGAACTTTTTGGATTATCGGTAGATAAGGTAAGGTTCGTGTAACTGCAATGATTTGTAATCTCCGATAGGAGCGGAACTTAAAGAAGAAGAATAACTATCGAAAATTAGTATTAAATTGCTGGTATTACCGTGTTAAAACAGAAACTTGAAATTTTTGTAAAACTACAACGTATGTTGTTTATGCCATTGACTTCCAGTTTAAGCAGAAACATTTTCATTTAAACGGGAAGAAAACTCGTATATAATACTTCATATAGTTTTGCGAAATGTAATACAACCGTTTTGGGGAACATTATAAATATTACAAATTTATAGATAACCTTGCGAATTATAATTATTTTAAATGCAATATCATTTGTTTTGGTGAACACGTTGAAGTTTATAGTTGGATGGTATGTATTTAGGAACACAACCGCCACCACGAATCCGACGACAACGAGAGAAGAGCAACGGAGTTCGACAGACTCGTAGAGCGATTCAAATCGAGAAGCATTTGGACTATTATATCCAAAGCATGACTCTTTTCTTACAGATGGACGGTTCCCAGTATGACCGCAGGAAATAATCTGCAAAAGAAATATTTGTTTCAAATATTTATATTGTAGTATCTTTGATTGGTAATGTACCTAAGTCGGCAAATTGTTGGAATGCCATGCTGATCTTTTTTATGTAAAATGTGGCATAATTTGTATTAGTAATTCCCGAAACGATGTGATTTTATTTTTAGGCTTCATCTCTATTTTCTTATTCCTTACCAACTTCTTCGGTATTCTACAACTCTCTGCAATTATATGTTAGTTAGCATTTGAAAGTCCAAATTTTCACTTAAGGAGACACAGGCTTTCATATCAACAACATCTTATCCAAATTTTAAAATTATTACATGTTTCTAATGTTTATATTTTTGGGACAAGTCTACTCTACATCAAAATAGATGCCGATTTAAACACTGTGCTAAATTTAATTTATATATAGAAAGACGTATTTTTAGGCGATAAAAATAGAGAAAATTAACTTAAGCATGTGTTAACATAAAAAAAAAGATTTCTACTACACAACCGAAGGGGATTGATAAGTAACTTTCCTACAAACCACAATTGCTATATTTCTATAATAATGCGATTTTTTTATTTATCACTTTTATAATCACCATGGTGGAACATCAAAAAAATGGACTAGCAATTGAAGTTATTAATTATTTTGTACATATAAAAGTAAGAAAAATTTTCCATTTTTATTACTTTGGAGACGTAGATTCTACTATTTGATGTATCTGAACACGTCGAACAATATTTTAATTTATTTTTAAAAGGTTGAAAAGTGTAAATTAAATTGAATGTATATGCGACAAAGTTCCAAATATTTATTGAAAGTAGGTAACACTCTTTTACTGCTTTTAGACGGTTTCAAACATTCTAGATCTGCTAGAAACGAAATCCCATATTGTAAGGGTATGCCTGCGAATATACGTTCATATTTATACGTGATAATATATTGTATTAGGTTCTTATAGTTTACCTGCTTGTTGATATAATTCAGTTTAGTTGCAACATTGGCGTTTTATTAACAGTTTGTTTTTGTAAATCATATGAAAAGAGTACCTATTCTATTTTTGTAGGATACTTCTTCTTGTTCTTCTTCTTAGCCACTTTCGGTCCATAATTCCTTTATCCACATTAAACCAGCTGTCATTTGTCCATCTGTTCGGGGGTCTTCCTCTGCCTCTCTTGTTTGACCATGGTCGCCATTGTAGAATGTTTATTGTAAATCTGGATTTGTTCGTCCGTGCCACGTGCCCGCCCCAACTCCATTTAAGGGCTGCGATCCTTTCCATTACATCTGTAACTTTAGTTTTCTGGCGGATCCAGATGTTCCTCTTCTTATCTGATAGAGATATTCCGAGCATTGCTCTTTCCATCGCCCGTTGTGTCACCACTAGTTTTTGTAGATGTGATTTTGTGAATGACCAGTTCTCTGTCCCATAGGGCATTTTATCGGCAGGATGCACTAATTGAACACTTGCTAACACCATGCTAACTTGAATCTTCGTTTGGATTCTTTCGCTTGGCTTTCTCGGTCAAGACGGACTATCTGTCCCAGAGAGATTTCGATAGTTATGTCATCTACGTTTACTGTTTCTTGTTGTTCTGTTGGCATCATCGTTTTTGTTTTGGCAAGATTCATCTTTAACCCAACACTTGCTGCTTGTCTATTCAAATTATTTACGATATAATTCAAGTCATTGTAGTTTTCAACTATAGTCTATAAGTACGATATCATCCGCATATCTCAGATGATTGAGTCTTTTTCCGTTCACATTTATTCCTATATTTTGCCATTCAAGTTTTTTGAAGATGTCTTCCAGTGCTAGCGTGAACAGTTTGGGTGATAGACAGTGTCCTTGTCGTACTCCTCTTTTCAATGGAACTGGATCTGTGGGTTGATGAATTTTTTAGGTAGCTGTGGCCTTTTTGCTAATATTTTCTAAAAGATCAATATATGATGGTCTATTCTGCAGTTTTTTAATGCCCGTAATATTGCCCACGTCTCTACGGTGTCGAAGGCCTTCTCGAAGTCTACGAAAGCCAAATATAGGATGATGTTGTATTCATTTGCTTTTTGTATTAATAATTTCATTGTAAGGTGATCTCTTGTGCCATATCCGTGTCTGAATCCTGCTTGTGTCTCAGATTGGTGTTTGTCAAGTTTGTCAGAGAGTCGATTTGTGATTACTTTCATGAGCAGTTTATACAGTACTGGTAGCAGGCTTATTGGACGGTAATTTTCTAATTTGTGATGGTCGCCTTTTTTATGTAGTAGTATGACTGTTGAGTCGTTCCAGTCTTCTCGTGTTACACCCTCGAATAGGCATTTGTTTAGTAGACAAGTTATTCGTTTCTTCAGTTTTTGGCCACCTTGTTTTATAAATTCCATAAATTCCATCTTTGCCTGGGGACTTATTTCTCTTCATATGCACGAGTGCCTTTTTTACTTCGTCTACCTGTATTTCGGGAAGTTCTTCAGATCCCACATTGGCAATTCTTTGGGTATTTTGTTGGATCCTGTCGGCGTTATTAGCTTCTGGGATTTTTGAGTTGTATAGGTCTCTGTAGAAATTTTCAACTATTCTTAATATTTCATCTCTGTCTTCAATTATTTTCCCATTGTTGTTCTTTAATGCATATATCTGCTTTTTCCTTAATTTAGGTTTTAGTGCTTTCATCGATTTGATTTGTTCGATCACTTTATTAATTCTTTCTTCCTGGATTTTAATTGTATTTTCCTTAATTCTCCTTCTGATTAATTTGCATAAGGCTGTATACTCTGCAGTACCTTTTCTGTCTTCTGCTACTAATTTTCGTCTTTGGTCAAGAAGTTGCTTTATTTCGTTTCTTTGTCCTGTTTTATTGTTTTTTATTTTTGGCGCTATTTCCCTGACTGCATTTGTAATTGTTTCAAGAATTTCTGCGTTCAACTCGGTTATGTTTTTTTCATTTTCTCTGGCGTTATTAGCCTCGTCCAATTTCTTCTCTATTATTCTTCCGTATTCGATTCCTTCGCGTTTTATATTCAACTTTAGTCATTTTAGGTTTCTTTTTGAAGTGGGTATATCGCTCTCTTTTGACATTTATTACTACCTTTGCCCTTACTGGCCTGTGGTCGCTGCCTATATCGAACTGATTTAGAGTGGAGACGTCATATATAATGTGTTTGTGACTGGCTAGTATGTAGTCTATTTCATTTCTGATCTTTCCATTTGGGCTTAGCCAAGTCCATTTTCTGTTTATCCTTTTCATGAAAAACGTGTTCATGACATAAAGTTTATTTTCATTTAAAAATTCTATTCTCTCGTTTCTCTCTTCGCTGCCATATCTTCCGACATATTTTAGATCTTCGCCTGTCTCTGGTTTTTTGTCAAGTTTGGCGTTAAAATCTCGTATAATCATTGTATGTACTACTGATTTTCCTTTAATTGGTCTATTCAATGCTGTTTTGACCTGGTCATAAAATTCCTCCACTTCTTGATCATTATAAGCCGATGTTGGTGCGTAATACTTGTACTAATTTTATTACCTTTGATGCATTAAGTTGAAACGTTATATATGCCACTCTGTCTGACATTGTTGAAAAACTAGTAATTCGATCTGCTTGTTCTTTCCGCACCATGAAGCCAACACCGTTTACGCTTTCATTTTCATTTCCTTTATATAGTAATATGTTGCTAGACTCTAAAACAATCCATGCTTCTCCCTTGCGCTTCATTTCACTGAGGCCTATTATGTCCCACTTAATGTTTTGTAGTTCATGTTCCAGTTCCTCTACTCGAGTGTCCTCTCTCAGTGTCCTTACATTATGCGTTCCTATCCATAGTTTTGTAGTTTTCTTTTGGTGGCTGTTGTTTAGACTCCGGGGATTCTTAGCACCCTCTTTACCGTTCCATTGACGGCCGCCACTGTTCACGACAACTTTCCGGTTGCCGGAGACTGAGGATCGATTGTTTAATGTACTCATTCCATAAGGGGTTTTTAGCCTGTAGAACCCCACGTTGGCAAGACGGGTTGGGGAGCGTTCAGTAATCCATCTCACTTTGACTGTGGGAGCCGTCGTTGAATCTTCCTAGGGATACTTCGGCCCCCTTCCTTAAGCCTGTTCTCACTTTTATCTTCTTTGAGGTTTACTCCTCTATTTGCAGCCGCCTAATCTGGGTCAGACGCTGCTGCTAGTTTTGGTCCGCCCCGGGTATTTTATTTTCCCGGTACCCACTATATCTGGCGAGCTTTCCCCTATCCGCCACCTGGGGAGGCGCCCGATGGGGGACTAGCAACCCCGCACGGGTGTAGGATACTACTAACGGTGAATTCCGTACTGTTCGGTTTACGGGAACCACTATAACGGTGAGGTGTTTTTTTCTAGGGAATTTCAGTCTCTAGGTCGACTCAGCCTTAAATGGGTACTATGGTGCTAAGACCCTACTGAAGCTCCGAACACCAAATATATTTGAATTAAAAGATAAAATTGGAGAGCACGATTTATTTGTCACTGTACAAAATAGTGGATTTCTGTAACTATATAAACAATAACAAAAATATATCCAACCCAAAACAAGGTAACCTGATAAATGTAGTACACGAGCACTACAATACTTAGGGGTAACACCCTGGCGTAATAATAGGCGGCTGAAGCGTAATCCTTTCCGGCTTAAACAAATGTAGCAGCTGTCTATTGTTCTCCAGAGGTGTTACGACACTAAAGGGAAACTATTATTATCATTAGTATTTAATACTATAGACTTACACCATAGACAATTATATCGTTATTTTATAGTGAAATGAAAAATCTGCAAGTGTCAATGAACACACCCTGAGACGCTATTGATGTAGAAATTTAAATTTGGTTTGACAATTATCAGGTGTACCAACATAAAATATCAAATTCCCATATGTGGAAAAAAACGTTTAATTGTATAAAGTCAAAGCCAAAACTGGCGATAAGAAGAGTAGATATCTCACAACAAGTAGCAGAAGTCGAAGAAACCACTGATAATTATTCCTGTAGATTCTTAAACGGAAATCATCCCTGCGAAGTTAGTATCCGTTATAGATAGGGTTCTCTGATCGCAGACAGAGCAAACCGGGACAGGACGGGTTATTAGACATTTTTCTCGAATTATTATATATTCTTATAATAACACAAATAATTATTACATGTTTATGTATACAGTGTGATCATTATATCTTGTAAGAAGTAGGTAGGGTACACATCTCACATGTGTGAAATATATAGCTAACTTTTGTTATACTCTAAAAATATTTTTTTACATTAAGAGTCCTTTGGACAGGCAAATGTCAACTACTGTTTTGTCAACTCTTAACAAACTTCTGTACAAAGTTGCTGGTTTGAATAGATTCTTGCGACAATAACAATCAGTTTCATTGTATCCTAATAGTGAGAAAAACGGATATGATGTTTATTTTGGGAGAGTGCAGAGGGACGGTGGACTTACTCGTACGACGATATGCACAAAGATACCCGGATAAGCTTTTCATCATATAATTCCTTTTGGCATTTGGAAAGAAATTTGCGGCAAGCCAAAGGTGCGACAACGACATGTCTCAACTGTAGAACCTGAAGTGACTGTCATCGAACCAGTAACCGGTAATCCCCATATAGGTCAACGAGCAGTTGCACGAACTGTAGACTTTAGCCAAAGTTCAGTATTTAACATTTTAAAAGCAAACCGGTTTTATCCGTACTACGTCATATTAGTGCAACACTTTACTGGAGATTATTACCCACGTCGAGTGAATTTCTGCCAATTTTTAAGAAACGAAGTTATTACCGTTCCACTGTTTTTAAGAAATATTTTACTTTCTGACGAAGCGACGTTTAGTAACGATGGGTGTATAAATAGACACAATTGACATTTCTATTCACTTGCTGAATCCAATGTGGGTTACATTGGATTCAGCAAGTACAGTTTCAAAGAATATTTCCTGTAAATGAGTGGTGTCGTATCGTTGGCAACTTTATCGTTGGTCCCCACTTCTTTGAGGGCAGTTTAAATGTGGAAACGTATTTACATATTTCAAAAATGATTTGCCTCAACTTTTAGAAGACATTCCTCTTTATGTTAGACAGCGTATGTGGTTTCAAAATGTCGGAGCACCTGGCCACTTCCACAGAATTGTAAGAAACTATCAAGACGAAACTTTCCATAACAGATTAATTGCAAGAGGTGCAATTCATCCTTGTCCTTCATGTAGTCCAGACGTTACTCCGTTAGATTTTCTTTATGTGGGGTAAAGTAAAAATGTCTTCTACGAAACTACCGTAGTAACTTAGGAAGATTTACGTGAAATAATTATTGAATAATGTAGGCTAATCATCCCACACATGCTAACTCGTGTTAGAAATTCTCTTCTGCGGCGGCTTGACTTATGCGAACAGAAAGAGGGGCGACAGATTGAATATGTATTACGTCATTAACTAGTGCTTTTCTTTTTGTTTTTATTTAGTTTATTTTTCTTGTTGATTTTATTATGTTAACTTATTTTTATGCTATGTTGGCTTTCTCTGTGTCGGTTTTGTTCAATTATAAGAAATAAATATTTTAAAAGTAAAATTGCATCTTATTTATTAGTAAATAAGTAGGTTCATTGTAGTTTCTTAGTACATCCAACGTAATTTCCCTAATTTTTACTCAATTATGCAATGTCAAGTTTACTAAGGTCCTGCGAGAGACTGACGCGGGACACCGGTACTTACATCTCAAATTCGTGACAATCCCGGTTTTCCGGTACGTGGACGTCCGAGAATCCTAGCTATAGAGAGTCAAAATACATCAAAATCAATTTATTTAGTTTTACTGCCCGTGTCCGTAACAGAATATACGGTCTAGAGAGCTGAAAGCACACTGAAAAAGATACCCATAAGTTTTGGGATTCAAAACATGTCCGTAGCGGAGGAGTCTTTGTAATAAAGCGGCGCCCGTTAAAAATATAGGATTTTGAAACCTGTAATTTTTAACCGCCTTCTTAAACAAGGAAGAGTATCTAAAGTTGCCTATGCGTCTGTAGAAGGGCGAAAAATCAACACTTTCAGTTAGAGCCATCTATCGACAAACTAAATAGGTTTGCCCGGAATCGAAAGCTCCGATTCCGGTAATAGAATACACGATTCCGGTTTGTCGCTGCAAAGTTAGGAAATTGATTTTTGTTTGCTCGATTACAGGCTTGTTATTATGTTAGAAAATAGATATTCAGGTCATATATGGGGTAATAAATGATTTCTTCGCTTAGCCAAGGTTCCCGAGGGGCGCTATACCCTGGAAATAAAACCATAATTGCTAGTTGTAGTTTCACTTAACCGTTCATTATAGTCTTCTTATATGTTCCAATTACGTTTCAAAAATAGAACGGCAGATAAGAAAGCTACATTTTTGAATTCGTTTAATTAAATTTTCATGGCGCTATAACTGGTTCGTCAATCGCGCTGAAACTCCGGGCTCGGTATAATAGGTTAGTAGGGGAACTGGGGATCCATTGCTGCCGTTTCCGCAAACGCGAAAGCTGGTATTCCCTAAAAGCTCGAAGTCCGCGAGGCTGTACAGGTGAAATAGTGGGAAAGAGATCAATATACGAAATGGAGTGCTGCTGAGTGAGTGTAGTTTTACTCTTAAGACTTAAGAAACTAGACGTGCTTCTATTAGACAATTTAGAACGATGCGTGCGTATTAACAGCCATGTTTTCGATAAACCTACAATGTGGATAGCTGCTATTAAAATTGGCGTCACGCTTGCGGGTTGTTTGTGATTCGCAACATGCTCGTTTCCAGGGAGGTGTGCCCGTTTCTAGCTGAAACCCCCGTGGTGGCTCCGCGCTAGGCCGACTAGATTTTTTTAAAATATTATTATTATTATGCTGTCTGTGACGTTGTGTTCTATCAAGGAAATGACATGAATGGATGCAAATTTATTGGACATTTTCGATTAGTTTATTTATTCTTCGATTGGAATTTATTTAAAATATGAAATAATGGTAAGTCAAAGTGCATACCTAATTAAGTAATTTTTCGAGCTTTCCTAATAAGTTTAATTAGTTAGAGCATAATTTCAATTTAATTCTGTGCTTCTTACTTTATATTAGCTTTACATAATAATATTAAATCGCGCAAAATTCGAATTTCTTTAGAGGGTAGTTAAATAAATGGCCCAAAATGGAAAAACGACTTTTGAGAATCGCTTTTTCTCCAACTTATTGTTCTTTTATATTATAATGTAAAGCAAATTGGATTAGCTTGCACAGAATTACGGAGCGAGTTGTAATTTAATGCAATAAGCATCAGAAAGTTTAAAATTGGGTTAAATGTGGCTTATCATGTAAAGCGTTTATATTTCATGCAACAAAATATATTCATCTTAGTCTTTACACTGAAATGGATACCGGTTTAAAATTACAATTATAGAAATTCATAATTCAGAGCTGAAAATTAATCTTAAATTTTATAAAAGTTATGTTTTTGTAGTATTGTGTTAAACCTTTGTGCTATTATGGAATACAGTTTCTATTAGAAACAATTATTTTAAATATATATGTCATTAAAAAATTTTCTTATGATAAACTTGAAATTGTAATTAGATTTTCGTGTTTCTAAACGAAATTCTGCTTAAAAATATTGCAAACAATATTTCCAATTATTTTTGAATAACGCTTATGAATTGCATATTCATTCTGTAAAACACAAATTTTTTAAAATAGCTACTGTACTATTCAAAATATTATAAAAATGATAAAGTTAA